>JAVTVY010005851.1:0-37323 GCA_036873755.1 Hanleya hanleyi
TTTCGTACCCAAACCACTTCGTACCCAGTCGTTTTCGTACCCTAACCTTTTCGTACCCTGACGTTTTCGTACCCTAACCTTTTCGTACCATATACAATAAAACCTTTTCAGACTCAAGTGTATTCGTATTAAACATTGTGAACATGATAACTGAAGATATAAATATAAAAAAAATATACTGTTCAAGTGTTGGAGATTGATTTCCAACTAAAAATACTTTGTTTATACGACCGATACTACGGGAGAGTCGTACGGTCATCAGACGACTTCGTTCGTCCGTTCAGGGAGTGAATACTGTTCACTTTGGTGTTCACGGACATAAAATCTAAGATTTGTAAGCTGATTAAAAGTTCTTGACAATGATCAGATCAATCAGATAATAAAAAAAATGATTAAAACTAAACATCATCAGATCACTTTCCGATCCATATGTCATTTCATGACTGTGAACATTAAACTTTTGCTGAAGATATCACAACAATATTGTGTAGAATATCAAACTGTGTATCATGGATTATATCTCGAAACAGATATTCTGAATCTTTCCAACAAGAACAGGAGGAGAATGGAAATGAAGCATGTTTTCTCGTGTCGTTTCCCGCCTACAAAAGGCACTGTGCTGCCGGTATGCCAAGTTGAGTCGTCGATGCAGTAGTCTTCGTGAGTTATGTGTATTTTTTGTCTAATATTTCTTAATTATTCTTCTATAAGTTACGCATAATTTCTACAATAATTATGCAGACATTCTGCTGTCTGGTAATATAGTTTATGATATAAGATAACTGATATAAGATATGGTACGAAAACGTTTGGGTACGAAAACGTCTGGGTACGAAACGGTTAGGGTACGAAAACGACTGGGTACGAAACGGTTAGGGTCGATTCGGTTTGGGTACGAAATGACATGTATCCAATAGGGTCGAGGCCTTGATGACCATGGTGGCCATATTGGATTACGCCGGTTGCTGAAAAACAATCCCAGTCATCCTCTCACGCATATCAACCCACAATCCAAGTTTGATGTCCATCGAAAAAATAGTTGAGTTATTGCAGTCACAAGGAAAGTGTGACTGAATGACGGAACGATGGAATGACAGATGAAGTCTCTTACGGTATCCGGCAGGGGACAATGAGCAACCACAAACAATACATCATTCTGCTATCGATGTAGGAAATAAACACAGCAAGGAAGCAATCAGAGATAATTGCTCAATTGTATGCCCCCCCTTCCGCTTTAATCTGACACTGCTCCGCCATTGTTCTTTTCTGTATTGGTCTGTGGAGGCCTAATTTGGCTAATTATAAAAATTCTGTTTCAGTCACTTTTTTCGGCATGCCTCGCATAATACATATTCAAAGTATCGACCAACAAGTAATAATACAATGTTCTGATGCAAGATGGTCGCCCGGGGCTTTCGCCAAATCCAAAAATGTGACCTGGTTATGAGACCTACATTCCTTGGGAGTATATTGTGGTGAAATTATGAAGCGATCGTGAACTTTGAATTTTGCATCCAATTCACTCTTTTTGGGTCAATTTCATACTTCAGGACCTATGTGGTCTGCTTTGGAATGTAGAATAACAATTTTATAGCCATTTTCCCGGTCCAAATCGGTTATGGACGGAGATCCAGCCTGGACAAATAAATATATCCCATTCACTTAGGTTTGATGAACAAAGGGCCATAACTCTCGAAAATATAACCGAAAGCAGAGAAACTTCACACTGCTCAATTATGGGTCATTGACCACATATCATGCAAATTCCATACTTGTCCATACAATATTAACCGAGATCCAGCCGGGACAAGTCCCAATTCACAAAGATTTCAAGAACAAAAGGGCCATAACTCTTGCAAATATACGCGAAACATGGAGAAACTTCACGCTGTACAACTACAGGGCACTCACCACATATCCTACAAATACAGTAAGTTCCCTAAGTATTCGCGACCCTAAGTAAATTCGAAAACGGGCATTTTTCGCCAAGTCACGTGACACTGTTCCCTAAGTAATCGAAAACGGCCCATTCGCGAAAAACCGCGGTCCTAACTATTCGAAAATCCCCCATTTATCGTGGTCGCGAGATTGATAATATTATGTAGTTGTGCGATGGAAAACTTCCAGATCAACGAGTTTCCTTAGAATTAGTATTTGATAAACCTTGCAAACTTTTTGAGCATTTTGAACATAACCAATTGTAACAACTAAGTTGATTTTCATTATGTCTCAAACGAAATGTATCCAATGTTTAAACCGCGAAATCTCATGGTCATTAAATTGGGAATATTGCCGGTTTACGGGGACGTGCGATATTAAACATTGCCGATTGAAGAGAGCATACATTCGATATTATACTGAAAATATCAAAATGAAGAACTGGAAGTTACGTTTCATTCGGTCTTAAAAAAATATAATACTGAAGTTTGACCGGACATTTGAACCACGGATTTTCTTAATCGCGGGGTAGAGATTTACGATCAACCGCAACCCCAAGTTGCATTAATTTTGGCGACTGTATGCCATGTGCGCCTCACCCTAAAACCAGAAACGCGCCTGTTTGGGTCCGACTTCGGATTTTTTTTTCCGAAGGCACGAATGTTGAGATTCCCAGCTATGATACTGAAAACATATTTTGTACTGTTCAGACAAAAATAATTTAGAAACGTATCATTTCCAACGAACGCGGCGATTCAGAATATATTACGGTCGTGGAATTCGCGGTGATGCATATACCGAAAGAAGTTTGCGCTCTTGTATTCAACTTTTCAGGAGCAAGCAGTAGTACAGACTTATTCTCTTCAATCACCCCTGGATAAAATAGAAACGAGGATATTATTCAGAGAATTATCATGAAAGGCAAGCTGTGACGTGCAGGATTAACTGGCTGCATCGGAATCTTCATAGCCGTAAAAAGCTTGGAACGGCGTCAATCAATCTAGGTAAACCAAGATGGTAAATCAGAGGAATATTCCGTGATATTATATCCGAGTTTACGGACATTGGGCGTCATTGTTTCATGGGTCCTTAAAAGTTTGTAAAAGTGCATAATTTTTATATTGAAAATTAAAGGCCTTGAAAGTCCTTGAAAATTAGAATTTTTGAGTGAGTTTTTTTACACTATTAGTGAAGATATTACGGTATTTCTGACTTGATTATTGACACAAAAGTTGAATGTCGGAAGAGACGTTTACGTAAGATAGCCGAGATCATAGGCGGTAATTTGATAGCAACTGAAGCGGAGGTCGGAATAGTGGGTCGAGATTAAAAGTTAAAAAAATAAAAAGATGGAATAAACTAATAGGTTTTCTGTCTACTTATTCTCTAAATTATACTGTCTGAAATGTGAATTAATTTTGCTGAACACATGAGGTATTAAATATTAGATAAAAACATGGTTGTACATTTGACTGTTTCGTCATCATCATCTATCGATCTGTCTTTCGTCAGAAATATTCCAGAATACATTTACATCTGAAACAGATTGAACCAATTTTTTATTTTTTTATTTTTCATGAGAGTCGTGATCTCACTGTTACGAAGGCATAATATTAGATATTGAGGTTGTGTTGGCTGAATATATTATGAAGCGGGAACCGTGTACAAGCGAAAGTTTGGCCCACGTGCCATGCTGTCCAAGTATTGATCACGTGATGTTATTGCAACTCCGTATGGCGGGAAAATGTACAACCAACACGTGGCATGTTGAAACTTTCATTCTTCCATGTCTACAGACCCCACCTAATTCTATGAAAGTATTTTCTTACATTTGTTAATAAAGGATCGAAGGGATACAGTGAATTGTTAGAATGGGCAAGTGATTCATGTCTTTCGTTTAGCCGCTATTCATGGCGGGATGAGCTCGTTCCAGCTATCGTATATCATCTCAGACGAGTTGGCCCTGATATGGTTCTTCAGATAGTGTCGGGCGTTTGCTTAATTTGCTGTTCGTTTCATTGACATAAACAGTTTGAAAAGCCCTTCCACAATATTTCCCTACGAAGAGCAATCAAGAAATTATTAGGTTTGATTCTCAATCTGAAAATGACGTAATCTGCGTTTCTTCATTAGATCGTTATATATTTTCACGTAAACATCATTGGCGTCACTGGGATAGTTGTGCCTAGTCTTCTCGGCCGTGAAAAAAAATCTGCAAGAGTTGAAGCATGTCCTGAAGAGAAAATAAAGAAAATATCAGAATGTCTAAGTGACAGAATGTGCCCTTGTCCCGTATGTACTAATACAAAGATATACGCGAATTTTTAAATTGGCCGGGCGTCCGATGAAACTAATCTCTTCATTGTCAGCCGATCATTGCAGTCAATTATTCGAACCTAATTTAATGGTTATAAAGAGCAGAAAGAATGCTTTATTTATCCTCTGATCAATTGTGAATTATTGCCTGACAAATCTAAATGCACAACAAATATTTCCCGGGTTTTGCTTCGGGGTTTCCCCTCGACCACACGTGTTCGTACCACTGAACTTCGCCGAAGTATATTAGGCTTCATTCTACACACAAAGTATAGTGAATGTCTCGTGGTTGTCGACCTTATATCATTTAAGAGTGCTGTCTGGGGTAAATATCACCAAATTAAAGAAACACCACAGTCGACGTATTGTGACCTTTCATTGTCGAACGGTATGGGCATTTAATATGGGGACTCTAATTTACGAAAACATCCGTTTTTCTGAACTGACCTGCACAAACTATTCGGAAGTGATAAGTTTTTCACGACTGCGATATTCACTTCCGGTCACGAATACTTAGGGAACTTACCGTACCATACTTGTCCATACAATATTAACCGAGATCCAGCCTGACAAGTCCCAATTCACGGAGATTTCAGGAACAAAGGGCCATAACTCTTGAAAATATAAGCGAAATGGGGAGAAACTTTACGATGCACAACTGTGGGGCACTGACCACATATCATGCAAATTTCATACTTGTCCATACAATATTAGCTTAAGATCCAGTCGAACAAGTCCCATTCACAGAGATTTCAGAAAAAGGGGCATAACTCTTGAAAATTATGCCGGAACTCGGAAAAACTCTACGCTGCACAACTACGAGGCACTGGCCACATTCCATGCAAGATTCAATCCTGTCCATCAATTATTAACCGAGATATCACGCGGACAAGAAATTCAGGACGGGGACAGACAGACGAGCGGACAAAGCGATCGCTATATGCCCCCCTCTAATTAGAGGGGGGCATAATAAAGATAAGAAACACACTCCAAACTGAGAACAGACAGTACTGAGGGCTTTCTTGCATCAAATATTAAATGGTAATTATGTGTATGGAAAATAGATAGATGCAAGAGATGATAAGACTATATTAAGGACTTCGGAATGATGACACATGCGATGATGACCTCAGTCAATCAGAATAAAAATACTTCTGTTGGAATGTATGGACTCAAACTGCTGAGTATTTTATAGCAACACAAGCTGAGTAGCTAGCAGGTCCTCCGCAAAGTAGCCTGTTTGAGAGCATACAGCATATACACTTCCAATATCTCCTTAAATATAACTTGGAAAGTGGATATGTGTATGTGGAAAGAGACGTTTATCTGGAATTGTTGAGACAATTTGAGGAGATTTGGGAAGCAGTAATGGGTAGTGTAACACTGGAATGTAAGTCTGTAGTTGTATTGGATTTGTGGATGGTGAGGTTTATAAATCGATGGGTGGAATAGATCAAAGATATCACGTTCACAATACAGATGGGTGCAATATGGGTGAGTGAAATCGAAGATGGTCAATGGCAGCCATCTTGGATTACGTACCTCAGTACAAATCAATAAAAATGGCCATCTAACTGATGTGGAGCACCTTCTCAAGTTTGAAGTCAATTGGTTGAGTTGTTTTTAAAATATCATGTTCACAAGATGCAGGATGGACGGAATCCAAGATGGTCAATGGCAACCATCTTGAATTACATAGTACTTGTACCTCAATGAAAATCAATACCATTCTGCCAATGGCTGTCTAACTGATGTGAAGCACCGTCTCGAGCTTGAAGTCGATTAGTCAAATTGTTCTCGAGATATCACGTTCACAAGATGAGAGACGGATGGAATCCAATATGGTCAATGGCAGCCATCTTGGATTACGTTACCTCAGTGAAAATCAACACCAATGGCCATCTAACTGATGTTAAGAACCTTCCCAAGTTTTGAAGTCGACTGGTTGATTTGTTCTCTAGATATTGCGTTCACAAGATGTGGGACGGATGGAATCCAATATGGTCAATGGCAGCCATCTTGGATTACGTACCTCAGTGAAAATCAATACCAATGGCCATCCAACTGATGTGAAGAACCTTCCCAAGTTTGAAGTCGATTGGTAGAATTGTTCTTGAGGTATCGCTTTCACAAGATCTGAGACGGATGGAATCCAAAATGGTCAATGGCAGCCATCTTGGATTACGTACCTCAGTGAACATCAATACCAATGGCCGTCCAACTGATGTGAAGCACATTCTCAAGTTTGAAGTCGATTGGTCGAACTGTTCTCGAGATATTGCGTTCACAAGATGTGGGATGGACAGATTCCAATATGGTCAATGGCAGCCATCTTGGATTACGTACCTCAGTGAAAATCAATACCAATGACCGTCTAACTGATGTGAAAAACCTTCCCAAGTTTGAAGTCGATTGGTTGATTTGTTCTCGAGATATCGCGTTCACAATATGTGGAACGGAGTGAATCCAATATGGTCCATGGCAGCCATCTTGGATTACGTACCTCAGTGAAAATCAATACCAATGGCCATCGAACTGATGCGAAGCCCCATTCTCAAGTTTGAAGTCAATTGGTCGAATTGTTCCTGAGATATCGCGTTCACAAGATCTGGGACGGAGGGAATCCAATATGGTCAATGGCAGCCATCTTGGATTACGTACCTCAGTGAAAATCAATACCAATGGCCGTCTGACTGATGTGAAGAACCTTCCCAAGCTTGAAGTTGATTGGTAGAATTGTTCTTGAGATATCGCGTTCACAAGATGTGGGACGAACAGAATCCAATATGGTCGATGGCGGCCATCTTGGATTACGTACCTCAGTGAAAATCAATACCAATGGCCGTCTAACTGATGTGAAGCACCTTCTCAAGTTTGAAGTCGATTGGTCAAATTGTTCTCAAGATATCGCGTTCACAAGATGTGGGATGGACGGACGAAAGGACGGATGGACGGCTAGCATTTCGAAGTCCTCCTACCACTTCGTGGCGGAGGAGAATAATGATATCTGGGGTCAATAACAGCACTAATGTATTCATACAGGGTGAGTACAAAAATGTCCATCTGTGGTGTTTTTTATTCATCTAAAATTATAAATTTATTGTGTATACGGATTTAACATGGCAAGGTATTTCATCTCTGCAGCATATATGCACTATATATGGCTGCGTTACAAGAGAGATTTTTTTTTCATTTCTTGCACAGAAAGGTGGACATATTTATTGAATCACCCTGTATATAGAGGGATAAGCCAGTAAATAAATAAGTGGATCAATGCATACCATGCATATGGAAAGGAACATGATCATCTTGAATTGTGCCAAACAGGGGTCGCTGATTAGAAAACATGATAGAAACACTGGTGTCTACTAAAGACTCTTCTCTCATCTTCTTCTCTGCAAATAATAGAACAGAAATACAATGGAGGACTTACACAATACATGTACCAACTACTCAATCAGATTCTGTGGTTGCCACTTCCTGTTTGTCAATTTTGGCCCAGTAAACCAATCAACTGACAGAACTACTGCTTTCGGTTTATCTTCTGGTCCTATTGTACAACCCTCCCATTATGCCTACATATGACATCTGGGGAAATGCAACAACGTCCCAGATAAACAGAGTGTACAAAAACGTGCTCCCACTATTTAACTCCCACAAGAACTCTTCTGCGAGAGCTTCAATGGATCAGTATACCAGACAGAACAGTATTTCAAGAAGCAACTTCATGTACAAAATCATCAACCAGCAATGTCCCTCATACCTTAATGATCTATTTGAATATGTAAATGAAGAAACAACAAGAAACCTTAGGTGAACTGCTAATAAGAAATTGTCCCTTCCTCGACCTAAAACGTGCTATATGATGTAAAGCTTGAGCTGTTCAGGAGCAAAGTTGTGGAACTCCCTAGACCAAAATATTACAGCATCTATCTCCCTTGGGATATTCAAGTCCAGAATGATGAAGTCTTTAATCAGCATCCAATAATATTGAGTAACATTTATACATATATATCCCCTTTGTCTTATATGTGTGTAATTATGGTAGTTAGTTTATTTGCAACTGTCTTGTTGTGAGAGGGCCTCAGGAAAGAACAGTTTTCCAAACTGACTGAGTATTTTTGTAAACCCTCAGAAAATAAAGTATATATACCGGTATATTTCTCCAATATGTTCTCCATAACTTGTACATGTAGATATTTCCTCATTATGTTCTCCATAACTTGTACATGTAGATATTTCCTCATTATGTTCTCCATAACTTGTACATGTAGATATTTCCCTAGTACGTTCTCCATAAAATTCTCCATGTGACCTTTGAAAGTAGGTCAAGGTCAGTCTTGAGTGTTCTCAAGCAAATAGGACTCAGACCACCCCATAAGATAGCCTTGTACCAGAGATCAACGCTCCAGACCTCTATGTTATTGAGATATTGTATTCACAACATTTGAGATGAACAGCATTTCCATTTGAGTGGTGGGGGACAAAACTGCACCAATTTTCCCATGGGTTTGACCAGAAACAAAAGTCTTTTTCTCTGCCTACATTTCAGTGTGTGAATTTATATCAATCCCCACCCCGACTCCCCTGCACAATATCTACTCCAGATTACATACACAGTCTACCATTACTGTGTTTGTGAAAGAGAGATTGACTAGCCTTCTGTGCCGACACTTGAGATCAAATCATTAGACATTTTATCAGTGTAATGTGTTTAATAATAGCTATCCCCTTAGAGGATCAAAACTGGTCATTTTTTTTATTATTTCTGCATTCAAATATTCACTATTTCCTCTAACATTTGGTGAAAAAATGAAATCAAAATTATAAATAGAAGTGCTTCAATATTAGGTTTAAAAATTTAGTTTCCGAGGCACTGGAACAATTAAACAGATTGCCTTAGCTTGGGCTTGGCTACTATTATTTTTGTCTGTTAAATTTCCCTTTCCAAAACTCATTTCCGCAGTATTATGGTAAGCTAATTATGTATTAGTCCTACTTATTTACATTAATCTACCCCCTTCTGATCAAAACCATGCAAACATCCATATTTTTGTTTCTAATTATAACAGTGACACTTCACTCAAAACACCCGCCGTGAAGTGATCTACACAGGTGTAAACAATTCTTAGCATTAGAAACGTCGTCATGAATAAACTAGAAGTTGTTATCCATAAGCAATTTTTTTATTTCCCAACTTCTAAATGCCACTTAAGGAAAGTATTAGCAAGTTTTTAAAGTTTAAATTGGACTTTAAACTGCCTTGATGAAAAAAACTTAGTGTAATAGTTATCCAGAATAAACAGGAATTCGAGTAGGTCCCATTAGACAGATTAAACATGATATTTGACAATAGAATGCAAGCAAAAAATTTGGATTAATTCATCAGATGTATCGCTGGACACATTTTGCCAGATTTCTAGCCTTTCATTTTGTACAAAATCCGAGATTTAAACATTTATTTCTCAAAAAGTATCGGATCCATGCTACGCTTTTGAAATTTGGCATGCTTTTTACTTATAAGGTGATCTAGTAAACTTTATCTCACTTTTTGTAAGTTCGGATTAGTTTTTTAATTATTCAACTTTTAAGACAAACGACCGTAAAATAGTACGTTTTTTCAATTTATTTTAGTAAAATAGCTGTAAAAACAAAACCAGGCAAAAATAAAAAAAAATGAGATAAAGTTTACTAGTTCGAATCGTCTCCTATCAAGGTATACCATCAAAGTTGAAACAAGACCAACAGTTTTCATGAAATTTCAATTGAAAAATGGACGCTATTGTTTTCATTTTAATTTTTTTAAATTGGAATATTTTCTACATAGTGGCAGCGTCGGTTATACAAATCACATAGTTGGAATCCCTATGACGTACGCTTTCATAAAATATATAGTTTAGTTTGGTTATCTTGTATATTTATTGATACAGACGACAAATTGTCACGGGGGGCAAAAACTGCCTCTAAGGGGATAGCTATCCTTAAGTAGAAGGTACATGTATATAGACAATGAAAATTGACAATTTATTAGCTACATGAACAGTGTTCACAGCAGATACCATGTGAAGTGAGTGAAGTAAACTTTTATGTTTTACCTGTATTCTGTATATACATTCCAAAAACCTCAACTTACCAGTGTTTTTTAATTTCTCAAATAATTTGGTGGTATGTTGAGGAAAGAAGTCCCAAAATTGCATTTTATTCGCTCCAATTAAATCCAAGAGAATAAATGCATCCTACAACAGATGAAACAAGTGAATTCGTTGGCGGATTATGATGATATACATACAGAACAGGAAAATACATACAACCAATAATGCTTGGGACCAGATTATAGTGTCGGTTTTGACAGGGTTCTGGTTTAATTATCAAGGTTCAAATTACCTTAAATGCAAGTATTAGGCCCAAGATATGTCGGTAATTTAAGGTTCGACGGTTTACTCAGGTATCACTGTATTTCCATAGAATAATGGCCAGTCACCTCTAAAGCACATCTACTTGCTGTTCATACATAGAATATACAGAGGATATTCATGGTTAAGCTTGAATATCACAACTAGTATTGAAGTGAATGATAAAGGATACGTCCTGAGACACAAAGTGATTTTCAAAGTAATTTGGTAGATTTATCCACAAAATATTTAAATGTTGTATCTGTGATTTGTTTCCACCACAGCAGACTCAGCGGACAGAAAATCTTCCCCAAGTATAGTGTCTTGCTAAAGAAATATATAGTAATACATGTACCACATGCTAGTCTTACTTGATTTTCACCATGATAAAAATAGCAATTTAAAGTGTTATTGACGAGCAGTGAATTATTACTGTTATAAGTGAGGAAAATCCTTATAATTCACTGATAATTTAAGAATAAATCCTCAAGTCTGATAGATGTATGCCTGAACAGGACCTGATACCCTCCTGTTTGCACGATAAATTCTCAGGTCACTCTCAGTCCTGGTTCCAATATTACTTGTTATCAGGATATCGAGCAAAGAAGTAATAAGTGAAAAGACAGACAGGCGTATAGATTATGACCTCAGCTAAGGGTTAACTGGTTAACAAAACTACCGTGTTTGGTAAGATCTAAGGCAGAGATAATACCATAAATTGCTCCAAGTTTATGCTGGGTACTAAAAAATTCTGCTGAGGACTAAAACATAACGGTCGTCGTCGATCGTGGTTTCCTTGAGATAATTTTTTAACTCACTATCTGGTCCAATCTGGACATGCCATTGACATCTTTCGTCTTCCATTGACCGGCCAAGTGTCTTGACCCATACAATGAGTCTGTAGCTGTCCACTGGTCAAAGGCCTCCTCTCCGTCAAAAAACACCAACTCAAGGCTCACATCATTATTCTTCTTCTGCAAAAAAATATGAACATGTTTTATAACATTTTTTACTACTTTTATGGGAAATTGAGTGGAGAGACCATTTTTATTTGCCCAGTGATGGGAAGTCTCAGCATATCTGTAATTAGAGGGAAGGCACATTTTCCATACACATATTAAAAGGCAGGGGAAAGACATGCACATTTTCCATAATCATAATGGAGGAGAAAGCATCCTTAGCGACAATGAGGAGCACATTGTTCCTTGGTGACAGAAAGAGGCTCAATTTGCACATCCTTCATGAAAGTGAAAGCAATTCCTCATCCCGTTAGTGAAAGTGTAAGGCACAGATTTCATACATGTACCCTTAATGGCTAATTAGGAGGTACAGTTTTAATGCCATATTGACAGGGGCAAGGGGGGGGGGCACAGTTCCCAATCTTCCTAATGGTTGGAGGCGGCACAGTTTACACCCAATTAGTAGCAGAGATTAATTCAGGAAGGCACAGTTTTCATACCATAAGTAGCAAAGGAGGCATAATTTCATACTCTTAGTGTCAAGGGAAGGTACATTTATCATATCTTTAGTGGCAGAATGGAGTGATAGTTTTATATCCATAGTGGTAGGGAAGGCAGTGACATTTTTATGATCTTGGTGCTAAGAAAGGCACAATTTCATAAAGACTCAGTTCCCATGGAGACCCCTAGTGGTAGAGAAGGTATAGTTTTCATACCTTTTGTAGCAGGAAAAGACACATTTTTCATACTCTTAGTGTCAGGGGAAGGCATTGTTCACTCTATTTCTAGAAATTGACATACATGTACCGGGTGAGTGAATGAGTGAATACATGTAGGATTTAACATCGCTTTCAACATTATTTCAGTCATATCGTGACAAACCAACTAAGCACCACTGAGCCAAGCTGCGTTCCTGCTGCTTCAAAGAAGAAATATTTGAAGCAACATGGAACCTGACTCCCTTCACATGTACACTTGATATCACAGATACACGACTAACTTTGTACCTTCAGTGAGTACATAGATAAATCCCTTTCGAAATATGTATACTTGCGAGTGACTGAATTGTTGAGTACATGTAAACTTAAGAGTTAAAGTGCCCTTACAGATTCTACCAAATTCTAGACACATTAGGTGGACCACAAAAACGTTTAAACAGGAAGGATATTGAGCACTTGCTAAAACCAAGCTAAAGATCAAATTTCTATTTGATGACCGTTTTGGACTGGAAAATATCGGTGGCTTTCTGCATTTATAAGAAAGATGAGAGAGGCTGGAGTGTTTTTAGAAACATTTCGGAAATGCATCTTGGTGATATAAAAGAAGGGGGATTTTATGAGACTTTTACGTGATTAAGTATCTTGTCTGTGAAACTCAGGATGAGTTTCCTCTCCCACACTTCCAATATTAGCAGAGATTGCTATGATCTGCCGGGAGCAGTTTAATAGAAGGCCGGCTATTAAGAGTCTGCTTACACCACTCTCGTCCATTCCTCCGAGATATGAACGGTCAGGAAGGAATCAATGTTAATCCACACCATGGATGACCAGTATCAAATCTCTAACATGATGATGTGTCAGCACAATAGCACTTCAATAAACCATATTGATTTTATAATAATTTTTTCCCCATCGTACCACTCGATAGGTTCTCCTCCCTCGGAGCTAGAATCAATGTTAACTCAACGTCCAGCAGCAGATAGAGAGCCTGTACATTAGTACATTACCCATTCATACATGTGGAATCAATGCAGATAAAGCTGGCCATGTCTTCGTTATTAGATAGTAGCCCTCAAGCATGCACTGTTCACAATGAAAGCGAGAGTGTCAACACATATCTACAGTGATAATATAAGGTGCATAGATCTGAGTACAAACAAACAGATGTCAGAAAAGGCATTATTGGTGTAATGTTACTTTTCAATAAAATCAAGCTCCATGCATGCAGAACTAAACCCATTCTTTGATTCTATATCAACTTTATTATGGTACTACATGTAGCTATGGTTATAACAGTACACAAGCATTCTCATGACATCAGATTGTATACCTTCTACTGTCAGATTTACCTTCTGATTGCAAAGAGGTAGAAATCACGGTGCGCAGCTTTTGTGCACATGGCTCTCGGCCAATCAGCATCATCTGCTTGTAAACCGAGCGGAGTGGGCTAAGCAGTCACAGCTAAACAAAACATTGTTCTGTGTTATTGTCTACTGATTTAGGACAATACTTGTTAATTCTTCTACAAGATACTATATTTAATGAATATCCCCATCTTTTGTATGCAGATACCGGTTCCTTGTGACAATCAAAATCAACACAAACTGAATGCGCATGTGGGGCGCCTTTTCTGCAGAGTACAGTCAGAGGTTTTAACACGGACAGTTTAGGAGGTTACAAACTCTGACAATGGCAGAATGTACACAAGCAGCCTCCGATTATCAATCACCGTAATACATGACATTCTTGCATCGACAAAATGGTACCCTCCACCCACCTTTTTCTATTATCCCTCCCTCAACATGAGTCTCTAATCTAATCTAATCTTTAATGAGAGAGAGAGGGAGAGAGAGAATTAAGGTTTAATGTTGCATTCAGCAATATTTCAGCTGTATAATGGGACTGGCATATCATCTTTGTATGAACACACCAGAAACATCATCTCTCTGGTGGTCTCTTATTGACAGCAGAGAGCACATGCACACAATATATTCAGATGGAGAAGTGAGAAATATTTCATTCACATCTTCAACTTGTTAAAACAAAGGTTGGGCCTATAACTCAAACTATACCTGTAACAGGTTTTGATTTGGTCAAGATGGATTTCTTACTTTTGGCAGGAGTTTGTCTAGTCTGACGGCGATGTCCAGTAGTATGGCACAAGGAACAGCAGAGTCAGTGGCTCCTATAAACTTTTTCTTCCCCATGTCTTTAGAATCAAAATGGCAGGACAGTAGGAGGACTTTGGCAGCCTTGGGTTCCTGGGTGGCAATAATGTTGGTGAATTCCTTCTCCCCATGAGGTGTGTTCTCTTTGAATGTGTCCTTTTCTAGAGACCATTTAGTCTCCAGCTTTGGGCTACTCAAAACATCTGTAATATGCTGAATAGATAAGATAAAGAGAAATTTTAATCAACCTATTAAATAAAGAAATACATGTAAATCAAAATTTTCACCCGTATGGTATGTATCGGTGCATATACATGTATGTACATGTATGGTGACGAATATGGAGCTGATCTCTCACTAAATTCATTGAAGGTTTCCTCAGACAGAATCTTCTGTATTTATAGGTACATCATAGGCCAGTAGAACATAAAAGCAGGATCCCAATGGGATAGCAAAATCCTATAGAGGATGACAGAGACCACCATATCCAGGTTGTTTTCTCAGTGGGATATGCCCTGTCAGTTAGATTTGACTTACGTACAGGTAATCAAGCTTTTCTAAGTTAATGTGGCATCCTCTGAGATCAAGTTTGCACACCCACTGATATTTGTTACCCTAGAGCAAGAATTACAATGTATATGTACTTGTGTGTCATTAGACCTATGAAAATATACATTGCAAAACTGAGGAGTATGACAATATAATTTTGGTAGTTATTGATGTGACATGCAGCTAAATAATTATTATTTTTTTTTTAAAGAATGTAAATAAATTGTCTCGAAAAGTGACAACTGTCTGAACTGACGATCATAAGAGGTTCATTCAAACCACCCACAACAATAGAAATAAGAACATTGGAATTATTTATCCCTTTTTTGTTAACCTGCAGAGAGTGAGTGTGAGTGAGTGAATATGATTTAACGTCGCTTTCAACTATATTTCAGTCATATCATGACGCTGGGTCCTGGGATTTTCACACCCGGGAACCACATGGGTGGGGTCCTATTCCTTTTTACACCCGGGAACCCCACAGGTGCCTCAGTTAGTCGCCTCTTACGACAAGGTCTCTGAGGAGCTGAGGCCTATTCTTACCATGACCTGCCGTGTGCACGACGACATCCCAGGTCAATCCTCGGAAGCCCCACGGGGCTAACCTGCAGAGAGATGTGTGTGCATGTACCAGTTGGATCATTTCATCAATGCATGGTGTAAACTATTACAGCTGGTGATAATCACTGGCAGGGCAAGCTAAAAGTTTAAATTGGTGACCTTGAATCCGATGCAGTTTCCCTCATTGAAACATGATGAACACAATATCAACAAGCCTCATGAAAATATTCAATTGTGACAATATTTTCAGATTCCAGTATAGATCTACAAATCTCCTTGCTGGTTTTGTTCTGACGTAACCAGGGAAGATGGTATGATGGAGCTAGCTAGCCAATAGCGAAGTCTCCGAACTGTCCGTGTAAGAGTAATTTGCCCTTGCCCGCTAGTAGGCGCTCGAGTCAGGGGGGACAAAATGTGGACTGGATAACATGTAAAGAGTCAGGGCGGCCTGAAATAGTGCAATAAATTGCGCAAACGGTATTTCCAAGAACTTCAAAATCGAGCTGGGTGGCATGACAGATCACCCTTGTTAATGTAAAATTTTGTATTTGCACATATCCACGTTCAAGGCGACATTTTCTATTGTAACGCCAACGACGTCATTATATAAAGCGTAATGCCCTTTGTTGTACGTCATGATGCTGTCGTCATATACGATTGTCGCATGACGTCACAATACAACGTTGCCACAAGAGCGATACATTGTATAGGATTTTGTCCTACCCGACTCAAACGCCCTCAGGCGGACAGGAGCAAATACTCTTACCGTTACAGTTTGGAGACTTCCGTATTGGTTCAGATGCACACAATTAGAAATATATTTCTCCATTCACCATGTGCACGAACAGATGAATGTGGGAATTCTGTTTCCGATTACAGCAGACTAATCTTCCGTAACAGTCCTGCAGAAAAATTTCTTCAACAGGGATAAGTTTTAGTACAACTTCTGATAATGATTTATCTCTCATTGCCTGAAGTTCAATTTACATTGTATATGAATGATCTCATAGATTGATGGTCACAAATATGACAGACTAAATTGTATATATTATATATAATATGGCAGACTATTGTATATAATATGGCAGACTATTGTATATATTGTATATAATATGGCAGACTATTGTATATAATATGGCAGACTATTGTATATATTGTATATAATATGACAGACTATTGTATATATATGGCAGACTATCGTATATATGGTATATAATATGACAGACTATTGTATATATTGTATATAATATGGCAGACTATTGTATATATTGTATATAATATGGCAGACTATTGTATATATTGTATATAATGACAGACTGAATTGTATATATTGTATATAATATGACAGACTATTGTATATATTGTATATAATATGGCAGACTATTGTATATATTGTATATAATATGAGACTATTGTATATAATATGGCAGACTATTGTATATATGGTATATAATATGATAGACTATTGTATATATTGTATATAATATGGCAGCCTATTGTATATATTGTATATAATATGGCACACTATTGTATATAATATGGCAGACTATTGTATATATGGTATATAATATGATAGACTATTGTATATATTGTATATAATATGACAGACTAAATTGTATATATTGTATATAATATGACAGACTATTGTATATAATATGGCAGACTATTGTATATTGTATATAATAGGACAGACTAAATTGTATATATTGTATATAATATGACAGACTATTGTATATATTGTATATAATATGACAGACTATTGTATATATTGTATATAATATGGCAGACTATTGTATATAATATGGTAGACTATTGTATATAATATGAGACTAAATTGTATATATTGTATATAATATGACAGACTAAATTGTATATATTGTATATAATATGGCAGACTATTGTATATAATATGGCAGACTATTGCATATATTGTATATAAAATATGGCAGACTATTGTATATATTTGCAGATTTATCACATCTGGGCAAGTACATTCAATTTTGCTTGCCCTCAGTCAGCTGGCAATTTTAAGTTATACCACTGTTCATACAAACTGCCTTCCCCAGAACCCCACCCACAAATCAAGCGATCCTACTCATCCACTGAAGGACTAAGTTTGATGAATTTGCTCACATTTGTTCGAATGTTGTGATAGAATGGCCAATTCCCACTATATACATGTAGTTCAAGTTAATCCCTAGACAATCAGCACAGTCCACGGATTAACGTGAACTATAGTGGGAATTGGCCATTAATCTTTCCAAAGGTGATATAATATCTTCTCACCAGGAAAGTGAGGCAGGCGGGCGGATGGATTTTATTTCTATTATCACTTACGAAATTTGTTTTGAAACAAGCTGACTGATGTATTATTAATATAATTTCAAATATACAAATATATCATTGTACCCCAATTCATTTTGAAGCATGAATTGCAAGTACTAAATTCCCAGAAAATGAGACCTTGCCACATATAGGCCTACCAAACATCGTAGTCGGTCTGCTGCCAAGTCAAAATTTTGGTAATATACATGTAGCTATGAAGTGGGTTTCCACACTCAACTAGAAAATTTGCTGATGGGACATAGTTGGTTTCTTGAAAAGATAACACTGATGAGTACATCTATACCAGCAGGCATGCTCACTGAAACAAAATAAAATTTAGGGGATGCAGGAACGAGTCTGCCATGCAGCGAACCAGAATTGCATTTAAAGGCAGTCATATCTGGGCATCAAATTGTATACCTCCTACATGTACTTCAGTGTTACACCGACAGTTCAGGAGGTTATACAAACTCTGAGAATAAGAGAATGAATCTGGGGAGTGTAATTGAAACACATTGTATTCAGATGAGACACTTGTTATGGCAGATATACCTCCATAATAGTACCAACGCTCATTTTCCTTTGAAAAGGCATATATGATAAAGAGCTTACGGGACAGGCCCTATACATTGTATCATTAACTGGACGAGCCAATGAGAATCATTGCCCTTCTCCTCTAACAAGCAGAATAGATTGATTGTGAAATGGCCTGCAAAGCTAAGTTATTATTTTTCCACCACCCTTTTAATGTTGCATTTAATTCTGAGCAAACTGTCAATTAAAAAGTACATGTGCATTGTACATGTAAGTAAACAGAATGTCTTTGTCAATTAATCTTACATGTACCCAATGTATTGTTCTTTGTTCACACAGCTTGGGGACCCCATCAGATTCTTAGAACTACAAAATGCTTGATCTTGCATGGATATTCTTCAATGCTGGCTGAGATGAAGATATGTAACAAAAGGATGATGACTGAACAGTCAATGGCCAACAGATCATCTTGCTACTCTGAAGTCCACATGTACTTGTAACTGCAATTGGGACTTTCATGCTTGTCAGCACACCTCACTTGACAAAAACGTTCAAGGACAGAAAGAAAATCGGGCTGGCAATGATTAAAAAAAAAAATCGACCATAGAGGTCCATGTCCCCCACTAGCAGCACCAGTTATGGTGGATTTGTTTTGGTCGATGATATATCATTGATGAAGAGTATGATTTGAAAATGGAGATATCCAACTGCTTATAATCCAATATGGCTGACGGCGGCCATATTAGATTACGCACATTGCTGGAAAACAATCCCAACCGTCCTCTCGCCAATGTCAAGGCACACCCCAAGTTTGAAGTTGATCGGTTAAATCGTTCACGAGTTATTGTCCGGACAAGAAAATCTTACGGAATTATGGACACCGGTGTTTCTAAGCCCCCCCCCCCCACTAAGTAGCGGGGGACAAAAAAAATCGACAATAGAGGTCCATGTCCCCCGCTAGCAGCACCAGTTATGGCGGATTACATCCACCATAACTGGCGCTGCTGCTGCGAGGGCCATGGACCTCTATGGTCGATTTTTTTTGGTCGATGATATCTCATATCATTGATGAAGAGTATGATTTGAAAATGGAGATATCGCTGATGAGCAATGCACCCCACAGCGGTGAGGTAGTGGTTGCATTTAAATATTTTTAAGGTGTTGACAGTCAAGTTATACACTATAAGTAGTACTGCTGGTGCATTTGCAGTAGATCCATCAAATTGTTTACGAGTTATTGCCGGTACAAAATGCAACTGCTTAACATAATCTAATACAGCCGATGGCACCCATATTGGATTATGCACATCCATAAAATATAATACCAACTGTCCTCTCACCAATGTCCATGCACTCCTCAAGTAGATTGGTTGAATCGTTCTAGGGTTATTGTCCAGAAAAGATCTAAATGCTGAACATCTACATGTAAGATGACTGATGGTGGCCATCTTGGATTACACAGGTAACTGAAAAGCAATGACAACTGTCGTCTCACCGATGTGAAGCCAAACTGCAAGTTTGAAGTCGATCAGTTGAATTATTCTAGAGTTGTTGTCCAGACAAGATGCAACTGCTTAAAATGCAACATAATCCAATATCGCTGGTAGATGGCAGGCAAATTGGATTATGCTCGTTCATGAAACACAATCCCAACCGGGATCTCACCAAGGTCAAGGGACTCCCCAAGTTTGAAGTAGATCAGAATCGTACTCCAGCTATTGTCCGGACAAGATCAAACTGCTTAAAATCCAATGAAATCCAGTATGGCTGATAGTGGCCATATTGGATTAAGCATGTCCTTGAAAAACAATCCCAATCCTCCTCTCAACAATGTCAAAGCACTCCCCAGGTATGAAGTAGATCGTCTGAATCGTTCTTGAGTTATTGTCCGGACAAAATCCAACTGCTTATAATCCAATATGGCTGATGGCGGCCATATTAGATTATGCACATTGCTGGAAAACAATCCCAACCGTCCTCTCACCAATGTCAAGGCACACCCCAAGTTTGAAGTTGATCGGTTGAATCGTTCACGAGCTATTGTCCGGACAAGAAAATCTTACGGAATTACGGACACCGGTGTTTCCAAGTCCCCCCCCCTCACAAGTAGCGGGGGACAAAAAAAGGTTCCACATGGCAAGAAATTCAGGGGTAGGCAGTTATGATAAATGAACAATTGAATTCAATGAGCCTAATGAATTAATGATGTGTAGTTCAGGGCAGAACATAAAGTCAGCAGTACACCACCATCTAAATGCAATACTGTGTAGTTAACTAGCTGAAGGTACATGTATACACAGCTCCCACGATCAGGGTCATTCTTGGAATCCACGAAGGCAGTGAGCCAACGAAATGTCAGGTTCCCCCAAAAGACAGGATAGCAAGGCAATAAAACATACAATATTGTACAGGGATGAAGATGAAGATGCCATAATTACTAGTTAATGAGACTATGACATTTCAGAACATTGGAGGGTTTCTTCTGACATCAAGATAATGGTACATAGGGAATTAGGGTGATCTCATGAGCAAAGACTGACAAGACAGACCATATCAATTATATAGAGATATTAGAAGAAAGGATTCTACTGTGACAGATGTTTTATCTCCTAGCACAAGCAATATAGCTACAAAGGAATTAGGACTGTATTCAGTCAGAGATATATATACTGTAGATGCCTTAATATACGCAGGAATAATCTTTCGCGGTTTCACTCCAGATTTGCATTCGCAGGATCTAACGTTCATGGTGAATGAGCCAATAAACCAGGAAATCCACAGGAATACCAAAGAATCAATTGATCCATAGTTGGTATGGACTGGCTTTCCAAATTTCAGCAGAAAATTGACATGACATAAAAAGATGTTTTCTTATTTGTTATTTCCTTTTTATATTAAGCGATCCCCTGTCTGTTTCCCTTGACTAATATAAGAACAAGTTTGACTGTAGGCTTATGTTGTCATCCAACCTCTGAAAATTGGCAAAGATTAAAGAAGAAACTATATCCAAGAAACTGCTTGGTGACAGAAATGAACTCATTTGACCAATCCCCTAACTTGTATGCAGTTTGAAATAACATGGCATCATTTAACCAATAAATGTTCTACGAATAAATTTCCCCGAATTGTTCTACGAATAACTTTCACTGAATTGTTCTACAAATAACTTTGATAAACACTTCAGACATTCGACAAATTCAGTGAGCATGTTCAATACACTTTGGGTTAAGCCAATTGAATTTTGTGTGGGTAGAAAGTGTGGGTAAATGTGCTGTTGAGTGTAAGTGGATAATGTGAATGATGGCCATCCTCAATGAAGATGACGCGTGGTTACATATAAGAGGCCTACGTGCTTAAACAATCCTCGTCAAGGCCTCTCTCGAGTAGAGCACACATCATCGGAGAAGTTCAACAATCAGAAATAGTAAATCAATACATTCATTTGAGTTTGTAACTGGACAGGATTACTGTAAGACAAAACGCGATGGGAGAAAAAAAGTTTCACTTTGCTGACGTCATGCATGACCTCTTTGGGTTAATAGTTTGGGTTGACAGTAATAGCTTGTTTCTTTCTAAAACTGGTGCCAAAAAATCGAAATAGTTTAATTCTTGATTCAATTTGTCGACTGGAAGCTAGTCATGTCTGTCAAACCATACATGTAAATGAGGTTCCATCCCCTCCCTCCAGTTTCAACCACATTGTTCTTTTTTATCCCACCACGACATCAAAAGCAAGATATAATATCAGCCTCCAGTAATATCGTTTCGTTCTATCTCGACCCACTAAACACAGAAAACATGATTAGCCCATCTTTCCACACGAGTCATCTGCATTTAAAATTCATGGATGAGAGCCACATCGTGAGCTTATTCTTTGTTTCTTCCTGCCAATCCCACCACAGAAGTATGACAAATTGAATTTCTGTATTGTCCAACTACCCACATTCAAATCAGCTGGATACACACCAACGTCATGACGAGACTATTGATTACGTGAAACATTGGAATCGTGAATAGAACCGAGGGCGGAGGCTAGCTGTGTACTTTAGCTGATAAGTATCTAACAAACTGATTGCTATACCTAGATATGATCAGCTTTCTCACCTTGGTTTTTCATTTGTAAACAAGGCACCAGTAAACCTGATCATCACTGTCTCCATCAAAATGATCATACAAAACAATTACATGTAACTGCATGGCTACCTATATACAGATTAAACACAGAAGGTGTCCTATCACAGCTGTGAGGTCCCCACTCCCAACCAATTCACATAAAGCTGGGAGACCAAAGTGCAAATCAAATAATCAATATCAAAGAAAATAAGCTGACTACTGGTAAACTGTACTCATTTACCATTTGATAATGGAAATACTGATGGGTCCGGGGTGTATTCCCAGACAGTTAGATATTACCCTCCCATTAATCTCAAACCCTATAACATACATGTATAGGAATCTAACATCAGGTAGGATGCTGAGTTGAATTTCCCTCCTCCTCTCACTGGGTTTGTGGATGTGCAACATCTATAAAAGCAATGAATTTTATAAGTTGACTCTATCTGGCCTGGGGAGGGAGGGCCCCCCCCCCCCCTCCCTCCCCAGGCCAGATAGAGTTCAAGCTTTCAAGCCAGAGCCAGATAGAGCCAGATAGAGTTGCCAAACTTTTCACCCCTGCTCCAGGAAGAGAGCCAAAACTTTCTGATTGTTCTGCGAATCTTATTGGCGGCATTTTGAGACTATCTGCATAATCCTAGGTGCAAAGGATCATGGGAAAATTCAAAATGGCGGCACGAGGGTCCTCAGAAAGTCATGTTTTCAGGCTTTTCTATCCATTTTTCACATTTTTCTTGCCTAAATTTGTATGAAAAGATTTAGTTTGCCAGAACTAATTATTCTATATTAGTTTTGAGTGAAAATATCAAGAAATAAAAAAATCAGTAAAAAAATAGGCACAAAAATGGCTTTCGACAAGATGACATCATGGTGGCCGTCTTGGATTTTTTACATTGTTTTGTAGAGATTGACCCAAATATATAGTATGAAAAGTTTCAGCCCTCTACTGCAAGGCATAACAAAAAAAAATTAAATGAAAACCCGAGGGGTTCAAGTCCCCCGACGTTGAAACAATTGATTTGACTTGGAACCGTAACTTTCAGTACCCAGCATGCGGAGCAATCCCAAGTGAGATCCAGTGGCAAGGTACCCACAATTACCGAATTTGTCCTAATCCGGCCAGGATTTCAGAAGATATTGTACGAGAACAAAATTTTAACTTGACCCTCAGGTGGCGCCACCTTCAGCGTGGAAAACAATCCCAATTGAGATCTTGCGGCTATAAAGAATCCATTCAGTTTTTCGAAAGTTATTGTCTGGAAACAAAATTTTAACTTAGACCCAGTTGGCGCCACCTACAAGCAGATCGGCGTGAAAAAACAATCCCAAGCGAGATCTTGAGGCGAGGTACCCGCATACCAATTGAGAAGACTCCAGTCAGTTTTTGAGGAGTTATTGTCCGGAAACTTAAGTCGGACGGACGCAAAATTTTAACTTGGGACTCCAGGTGAGGAGTTATTGTCCGGAAACTTAAGTCGGACGGACGCAAAATTTTAACTTGGGACTCCAGGTGGCACCACCTATAGGAGAGATACCCACATATCAAATTTGAGTATAATCCATTCAGTTTTTCAAAAGTTATTGTTCGGAAACAAAATTATAACTTGGTCCCCAGGTGGCGCCACCTATAGGCGGATCGGCGCGAAAAGCAATCCCAAGCGAGATCTTGGGGCGAGGTACCTACATACGGTACCAAATTTGAAAAGAATTCATTCAGTTTTTCAAAAGTTATTGTCCGGAAACAAAATTTTAACTTGGCCCCCAGGTGGCGCCACCTATAGGCGGATCGGTGCGAAAAACAATCCCAAGTGAGATCTTGAGGTGAGGTACCCATACACCAAATTTGAAAAGAATCCATTCAGTTTTTCAAAAGTTATTGTTCAGAAACAAAATTTTAACTTGACCCCCAGGTGGCGCCACCTATAGGCGAATCGGTGCGAAAAGCAATCCCAAGCGAGATCTTGGGGCAAGGTACCCACATACCAAATTTGAAAAGAATCCATTCAGTTTTTCATAAGTTATTGTCCGGAAACAAAAATTTAACTTGGCCCCAGGTGGCGCCACCTATAGGCGGATCGGTGCGAAAAACAATCCCAAGCAAGTTCTTGGGGCGAGGTACCCACATACCAACTTTGTCCGGAAACGAATCCGGACGGACGCACAGACGGACAAACGGACCCCAATACTATAGTCCCCCTTTAGCCCTTCGGGCATCGGGGGACAAATAGGGGGGGGGGGGGACGGGTCAGGGGACGGGGCAGGGGACGGACTCCAAGTCACCGAGGCCTGGTAGGGTTTGTATCTTAAACAGTATCTTTACAGTACCATAATCCTTTTTCTAATACTTTGCCCACCTCCAGTTCATGGCATTTGCACTGTGTGATTCAAGTGACTTTACTACTCATCTTCTGTAAGTTATAATCTGAAACAAGGCACCGGGGTATATTATAAACCTCTAACATTCTACCTGTATGACGATGTTGATAGATAATGTTGATAGATCATAGACTGGTTTTCAGGTATGTGCATCTAGGGAGTAATTTCATGTTCCTTTATAATACTTTAATACTCATTCATTGAGAATCTACAAATATATAGACCCAGCACATTTATCCCAGACCAACTTTAATGTACTATAATCAACCTAATTAGAGAGCTCTGAGGGTTTCCATCTTATCTTGCTTTGGGACAATTACTTTACTTCAAATGCCTTTGGCAGACAAAACATATTGAAGCAGTGGCACACCTAACAGATCAAAGCAATGTGGATTGTGGCATTTACTGACAGGTCCCCTTATCTCAATGTCCTGTTACAGTGTGTATGTCCAACCTTATCTGGATGTAGTGTTATGTCCACATAGGATACAGAACAAAACCATTACAGGTACTCAGGTCAATTCTGCATGGACACTTGGCTGTCCATATTCATCAGCTGGTCAACTGTAATCAGGAAATAACTGACACAGAATGGTCCAAGTAGCTATAGAATTTACTGTTGAACCAGTAAATTGAGTGTTATCATGGTTTTATAGTCCTGCAATCAATACCAGAGTGTGGGGTCCTAAATCTTAGCCATACAGACTGTCAACTCTCTGTGAACACTGGTCACTCTGTCCTTGAGAAAATGAATGTTGTGCCTGGAGTGAATTTTTGTTCACATCAAGGGGTTGGACCATTTCAAATGTAACAAGAGCCCAAGGGGCTTCAATATACGCCCGTATATCTGGAATTACATTGGTCCAAATTTCAAGGTTGTTTGATAGCTTCGATTCCAATTGGTAGCTAGCCTACAATTTTGTGCTTCTGAGAATGTAACATATATAACATCTTATATTGAATGATAAACTAAAACGAGCTTAACTCTTGGTAACTAGTTGACCTTGAAGCAAGAGCCGAGAGCTCACATATCCCACACTGAAATCGACAATATTCAAACACAAGAAAATAGTAGTTTTCCTGCAAATGGATTCCTTTCAGACGAGATAATTTTTCATGAAGGAAGAAGAAAGTGATGAAGTAAACCTTTGTTCTTGAGTTAATAAAGAGGTATGAAGTTCACAAAGGATCCCTCTCCCCGTTAAATTACTAAATGTATGGTTGTTATTTCACAACAGTTGTAGCTGTTTCAAATATGAGACAGGATGAATGCCATATACATGTAGGGGAGAGAATATTCCAACCTAACACATATGGTCAGCTAAACTTCATTCAGTTTTGAAGGCCTGTGACCTTGACCTTGGACAAATTGATCTCAAAATGTATGGCTCCTCTTTGCCATGCGAGTGAGGTATACTCAAAGTTTGGTACCATTCCATACCTTGAAACTAGAGATATCGCATGGACAACAAATGTTAATGGATGAATGGACAGAACGCAACATCGCATTACATGGCCTCGTCTTCGACAGGCATATGAAAATGTGATTTCCTGATTTTGGGGTCATAGTTACCTTGACCTAAATTTTGGTACACGACACTTCGTCTTCCGTCAATGTATCAATGGACACAAAAAAATCATGATTTTTTATGAATTTCAGGATTTTGGGGGTCACAGTGACCTTGACGTTCAGCCTTGACCTACAATTTGGAATGTGACACATCATGTCCCCCTAATGAATCTACGGACACAAAACAAAGTAATTTTCAAAGATTTTTTTATTTTAGAGTCACAGTGACAGTGACAACCATCTCCCCGTAATTTCTCAATGGACACAAAAAATCATGATTTTTAACAGTTTAACGATTTTGGGGTCACAGTGACCTTGACCTACATTTTGGTATGCGACACATCACGTCCCCATAATGTATCTACTGACACAAAAAAAATGTTATTTATAATAATTTCCTGATTTTGGGGTCACAGTGACCTTTGACCTTTCACCTTGATTCTGGTGTCACAGTCCTCTTGACTATTGACCTGGATCTAAATTTTCGTACATGACAAAACGGCTACCCGTAATTTCTCAATGTACTAAAAAAATCATGATTTTTAACAATTTCATGATTTTGGGGTCACACTGACCTTGACCTTTGACCTTGACCTACATTTTGATATGTGACACATTGTGTCCCCCTAATGTATCTACTCACACAAAGAAATGTTATTTTCAATAATTTCCTGATTTTTGGGTCAGTGACCTTTGACCTTCAACCTAGACCTATATTTTGGTATGCGACACCTCATTTCCCCCTTTTGAATCCACTCATAAAAAATTAGAAATTTTTAATGATTTCTTGATTTTTCCGCCACACTGACCTTTGACCTCTGACCTCGACCTACATTTCGTATGCAACACATCGTTCTCCCCTAGGGCATCCACTCACCAAAAATTAGAACTGTAGATAGAAAACTGTCAATGATAAATGATTTCCTGATTTTAGGCAACAGTGACCTTTGACCTCTGACCTCGACCTCAATTTTGGTACGCGACACATCGTCTCTACCTAGCGTATCCACTCACAAAAAATTGCAACTGTGGATAGAAAACTTTCACAGATATAGACCGGACACGAACACTTCAGTGATTTCCTGTTTTTTAGGCCAGTGACCTTTGACCTCTGACCTTGACCTTCATTTTGGTATGCGACACATCGTCTCCCCGTAGGGTATCCACTCACCAAAAATTAGAACTGTAGATGGAAAACTGTCCCAGATATAGGCCGGACAGACGGACACACGGACAGACGGACGGAAACCGCCATCACATAATACGTCCGCCTTTTGGCGGGCGTATAAAAATTAAGAAAGAAAAATGTGATATCCTGACATTCCCTGCTTCCAATAAAATAATTATCTGGGAAATGGGACCATTTCCTGATGATTTTGGAATTTTTATTCAGACAGAAAAAGACTGGAATCAACCTAAAGCCTGAAAAGTCTCATTCCTGAATAATCTAACCCCCAATTCTTACCTAAAATGTTAGGCTGGAGTGATTGAACAATAATCCAGAATGCTAGCTGCATGTTGATCATTGAAATCCATTCATAACCAAATAATTATGTTTCAGAAGAGGAGATAGCAGCACAATTCCTGGCTGATACATGTAACAAATGCAATCAGGCAATTGTACAAACTATCTGCAGCAAAGAAACAATTCTTGCTAATAACAGGATTGTTGACCTCTCCAGCAATTAGCAGCAAGTCAGTGGGCGAATGAATAATACCCAAGACAAATCTGTATTGTGAACCAGCTAGGGGGGCATCCACAAATTTTGTACGCCTTTGGGGGAGAAGTTGCACTACCTATGAGAGGTGTACAGGGAATGATATTAGCCATCCATAAGCAGTGTGTACATTATTCCAAAGGTGATGTTGCATTGATTAAATGATAATCAGTTTTAATAGCTTGTTTGAAGTGGAGATATTGTGAATCACTGGTGGTTGAGTTTAACTTTTAAATAATTGATATAGGGGGCAATGGAAAAAACCTCTGAGTGAACAGTTATAACAATTCTTAGGCTAATTGATGACACTTGATTCCTTGACACAGACTCTTTTTCAAAAGTGATGTGGGCAGGGTCTTACTTTTCATTATTATTATTTTAAATAAATTTGGGCTTACATCATTCGGCCACCATGTTTGTCAGAGAATGTTTAAACAAATGAGTTACCTCCCGTGAGAATATTTTCCATGGGAGCCTGTTATTGTCATCAATCTTGCCATTTCCATCATGTCCATCATTACATTTGATGTGTTTTTGAAGTTTTTGAGGTTGGCTTAAACATTTGACTGTTTTCAACTTACTTTAAAGTTCAAACAGTTGGCCTTTCCACCTTTTAATGCCATGTTATTGTCATATTGTACAAGAAGTGTAAAGATAGGAAGGGGTTTCCAAAATCTTAGATTTTGAAAGTTTGTACTTTATGGATGCTCCCTAAAGAGCTAATGGGTTAGGCCACACAATACCCAGCATAAATGGACAGTGTTCAGCTGTGATGGATGTTTTTGAGCATGATTTACATGTGAACAGACAATTGAACTACGAGAGTGTCAATTCCATATGGCTAGAATATCAACCCATGACGCACAGACAGGTACATGTGATAGCGGCCAGCCATCGCTTTATCTTCCAAAAACAATCATTCCATATCAGTCACTATAGGAAAGCTTGAAGTTGTTAAGATTTTATGGAATACAAATGCTAGTTAATAAAAGTTCAGCGTGTCGAGAAAAGATATCTGTCATCATTCAACAAGACTACATACATGCACGGGTAATTCACAACATCATGTACCGATCTGTCATGGTAATTGAGAACTGATGATTCAGTCAACAAAATACAATACATTTTAGTATCTATTTTATCAGTTTTGTGATTGTGTACATAATTGAATTTGTTATATCCTTGAATAATTTGATTACATGTAGGCTACACTACACTGAAACACTACATATTGGGGAGAAGCTCTTCTGCCAAATTTACTCCACAAACATAACAAACACAGATGTTAAGGATGTCCGCGCTGCTGGTGAATCAAAGTAATTAACTTCTTGAATAATGTGCATTGCATTCATAATTGTGTAATATGAGGAAAAACAGGTTCATGTGCATTTTCAGCTTTAGACAATGTTAAGGCAGTAGAGGACGTTTTTAAATTTCACTATGATCCATGGAAAAAATGGGGAGTCACCATACTTGTTAAACGAGAGATCCTGAAGGATCTTGGTGCCCACCATTGTCCGATAATTGTAAGCTAATGACTAGAGGATCTTTTTGTCCATTGTTACTAAGAACAGACAATTGATTTGTAATTTTGTTTACAGAATTTCGAATCTGAGTGAAAAAGATTGAAAAAGGCCACTGAAAAACACCAAGATATGATAATAAGTTTCAGGAGTTTCAAGATTTCTAGAAACTTTACTTATGTCGGTTGTTATAATACAAGAGAAATGAGCAAAGTTAGTCTGAAAGTGAATGTACATGTACCGAGGATCCTTCGCCTTTGTTTTGTAGTATTTTTTTTATTTATTTTTTTGCAGTGTCATCATTGGGTACTGGAAGCGAAGACCAATCTCTTTGACACTTTGGCATGAGCTATGAAACATACTTCAGATTTTATAATTAGGAACGAATGCTAATTCTGTTCTGTTTCTTGGACTATTTTGAGATATCTCTTGTAAGATACCATGCATGCAGCTGCATGTTAATTATTGTGTTTGTAACTGTTTCTTATTCTATTCACTGTTGTCTGTCATCTTGTAATTGTACATGTATGTGTAATATGTCTGTTGGGAGAGGCGTTCAAATAGGCTCTGCCTGTTCGCCGATCCCTGTTTCCTGGTGAAATAAATATACTGTTTAAATCAAGATACCATGCTTGAAAATAGTAAGATGGTACAATAATGCTTAATACTGAAGGGATCCGGTCTGCGCAGTAATGTTGAAACTTCAAAAGTGCCTGGATCCTGATTATCTCCCTTGGATCGAAACATCCAGTAGTCTACAGTTGTCGAGTTGTGACATTGAGTCACAAGACTGAGGTCGGCATACGAAACGGTGGAGCAGTTCACTTGCTACTGCATGGACTAAAGAAGGCTGATTTAAAATTTGAAGAAATACATTTTAATTCAGAATTATTTGAACTCCTTCATTTGAAAGGTGAAGGTACGGATATTCTCTATAGTCAATATATAGAATATGCCCCACCGTTTGATCCGCTGACTCTTGTGATGCAACGTCACTTGAGAATACCAAATTAATTTGGAGCGTAACTTGGATTTTCGAATCGGACCAAAAAAGGTATCTTGCACTAATAGGCCCCATGTGAGACCTGTGTACCAAATTTCAGAAAAATCCATGAAATATTTCCCAAGAATTCACGGTAACAATGTTTCAAGGGAAAATTCAAGATGGCCGTCTTGTGGCCATATTGGATCTTCGATTCGGACCGAAAAAGGTACCTTGCACAACTAGACCATAAGGGGAACCTGTTTACCAAATTTGAGAAAGATCCATGCAGTACTTCCTGAGAAATCACGATAACAAATTTGCATGGGAAAATCCAAGATGGCGGCCTGTTTTGCCATATTGAATTTTCGAATCGGACCAGAAAAGGTATCTTGTACAACTAGACGACAAGGTGAACCTGTGTACCTAATTTAACAAAGATCCATGAAGTAGTTCCTGAGAAATCACGATAACAAGTTTTCATATGGGAATCCAAGATGGCTGCCTAGTGGCCATATTGGATTTCGGAATCGGACCAAAAAAGGTTTCTTGCACAACTAGACCCCAAGGGGAACCTGTGTACCAAATTTGAGAAAGATCCGTGCAGTAGTTCCTGAGAAATCGCGATAACAAGGTTTCATGGGGAAATCCAAGATGACCGCCTGATGGACATATTGGATTTGGAATCGGACCAAAAAAGGTTTCTTGCACAACTGGACCCCAAGGGGAACATGTGTACCAAATTTGAGAAAGATCCATGAAGTAGTTCCTGAGAAATCGCGATAACAAGTTTTCATATGGGAATCCAAGATGGCTGCCTAGTGGCCATATTGGATTTCGGAATCGGACCAAAAAAGGTTTCTTGCACAACTAGACCCCAAGGGGAACCTGTGTACCAAATTTGAGAAAGATCCGTGCAGTAGTTCCTGAGAAATCGCGATAACAAGGTTTCATGGGGAAATCCAAGATGGCTGCCTGGTGGCCATATTGGATTTTCAATCGGACCAAAAAGGTTTCTTGCACAACTAGACCCCAAGGGGAACCTGCGTAACAAATTTGAGAAAGATCTATGCAGTTGTTCCTGAGAAATCATGATAACAAGGTTTTACAGGAAAATCCAAGATGGCTGCCTGGTGGCCATATTGGATTTTTGAATCGGTCCAGAAAAGGTATCTGCACATCTAGACCCCAAGAGGAACCTGTGTACCAAATTTCAGAAAGATCCGTGCAGTAGTTCCTGAAACATCGCGATAACAAGGTTTTACGGGAAAATCCAAGATGGCCGCCCTGTGGCCATATTGGATTTTCGAATCGGACCAGAAAAAGTATCTGCACAACTAGGCCCCAAGGGGAATATGTGTACCAAATTTCAGAAAGATCCATGCAGTAGTTCCTGAGAAATCGTGATAGCAAGGCTTCATGGGGAAATCCAAGATCGCCGCCCTGTGGCCATATTGGATTTTCGAATCGGACCAGAAAAGGTATCTGCACATCTAGACCCCAAGAGGAACCTGTGTACCAAATTTCAGAAAGATCCGTGCAGTAGTTCCTGAGAAATCGTGATAACAAGGTTTCATGGGGAAATCCAAGATGGCTGCCCTGTGGCCATATTGGATTTTCGAATCGGACCAGAAAAGGTATCTGCACATCTAGACCTCAAGGGGAACCTGTGTACCAAATTTCAGAAAGATCCGTGCCGTAGTTCCTGAGAAATCGCGATAACAAGGTTTCATGGGGAAATCCAAGATGGCCGCCCTGTGGCCATATTGGATTTTCGAATCGGACCAGAAAAGGTATCTGCACATCTAGACCCCAAGAGGAACCTGTGTACAAAATTTCAGAAAGATCCGTGCAGTAGTTCCTGAGAAATCGCGATAACAAGGTTTCATGGGGAAATCCAAGATGGCCGCCCTGTGGCCATATTGGATTTTCGAATCGGACCAGAAAAGGTATCTGCACAACTAGACCCCAAGGGGAACCTGTGTACCAAATTTCAGAAAGATCCGTGCCGTAGTTCCTGAGAAATCGCGATAACAAGGTTTCATGGGGAAATCCAAGATGGCCGCCCTGTGGCCATATTGGATTTTCGAATCGGACCAGAAAAGGTATCTGCACATCTAGACCCCAAGAGGAACCTGTGTACAAAATTTCAGAAAGATCCGTGCAGTAGTTCCTGAGAAATCGCGATAACAAGGTTTCATGGGGAAATCCAAGATGGCCGCCCTGTGGCCATATTGGATTTTCGAATCGGGCTAGAAAAGTTATCTGCACAACTAGACCCCAAGGGGAACATGTGTGCGAAATTTCAGAAAGATCCTTGCAGTAGTTCCCGAGAAATCGCGATAACAAGAATTGTTTACGGACGGACGACGGACTGACTGACGGACGACGGACCACGGACGAAAGGCGATTTGAACAGCCCACCATCTGGTGATGGTGGGCTAAAAAATATGGCAGCCAAATCTGAGTCAAAATGTTCAAAATAATTTACCTGTCACATGAGACAGGTGACCAGAAAGTTTACCTGCCACCTTTAAGAATTAACTGAACATGTAATCATTGAAATTGTCAATTACATGTAATTCAAGATTAATGACAAAGCTACATGTTACAAGTTACTAATAAATTGATAAAACCTTGTGTCCGTGCACTAATTGGCAACTGTTTTGAATTTTGTCAAAGATATATTTTTTAACACAGAAAAAAAAAATTATTGGCTACCTGTCACTTGAGACAGGTACATGTACTTTATTTCTCTACCTGTCTCTTTCAAAAATTACCTGCCATGGACAGGTAGACAGGGGTAAATTTAGACCCCTGCAAATGCAAGTATACCACCATGACCACTTAAAATTCATAACACTGAATACATGCACATCTAGGAAGATTTGAATTTTTTCTTGCTTAGGCCTTTTTTTTTTTATTAATTGGTTTACGGATTTTTCTGGCAAAAATGTCAAGATGGAGGATGGAAAAAAAAATAAAAATAAAATCAAGCCTCCACACTTTATTTATTTTTACTTTCTGACAAACTTCTTAGACAGGAAAGGGCGGTAAAAAAAAAAAAAAAAAAAAAAATGATATGTCAAATCCAGGTAATAGCCAGTGTAATAATTACAAGACATTTACCAAAAGATCAATGACAAAAACACCATCTTGTACTGTTCATTCTCAGTGTCAGTCGTGGACGTTTCCTTCAACCCAGCGACAATATCAGTCGCTTTGCGTGAAACCAACACTTCAATAAGGGTGTTGACAGGACAAGTCATGTTTCCTGCTGTTATTTTGGACAGACTGAGGCCGGCAGATACGTCGTTGTCACTGATCTCCTTCAAGACCAAGTCCCCCACCGTCCCAGCAGTTACTGGACCGACAAAGCCCTTGAAAAGGACGGTCACGTCCTGTCTAAGAGTCAGTGAAAACCACCGCGAGGCCGAACCCGCCATCTTGGCTTCAAACACTGCGCCGTTGAAATGATGTCATGTCTGGTCCCCGAACTACAGCCGAAGGTAACATGGAAGTCGGAAACCACCACCACTGTAACCAAGGGAAGTAACCAGCCTCCAAGATGTCTGCAGAGTCTTGAACTCGTGCGAACTCGAGCGTGAAGAATTTATATAAGATGTTTTACGCACAGCAAGTATTAAAATGAGACCAATATTGCGAATTTTATGTTTTTATTCTTCCGACAGAGAGGTCAGCAAATGTGACACATCGGCGGATACCACAGAAATAAAAAAAAAATCGAAAATCCAATTTTATTTTTATTTCACTTTTGGCAAAATGAAGGTCGGCGGATCCGTAAACCAATCAATAAAAAAAAAGGCCTTATTGCTTTTTTCTTGCTTATTTATCAAATCGGATGAATGTTGCTGGTCAATATTTTTTGATAGACTTTTAAAGGAAATCCCTCGCTTAACCTAGAAAAGGAAAAAAAACTACTATGAAAACAGGCAAAAACATGGAAAACGGTTGCCAATTACCCAAAATCACTGGAGAACTACCTCAATGTACATGTTGTATGTCATGTCCAGATTTAAAGCTTTACAGTTCTTATTTGATACAATCTGGGTACTGAATATTTTTTATCCACTCCTCAATGAAATTACACCAATATCCCTATGATAATGATTTGAAATCTCATTTTGATCAGACTACTTGATGGAATTAATAGAGAAAACTAATATAAGAACCTGTCTGCTCTCCGGATTGATGTACATGTACAGCATTACATGAATCTCATATGCCGCTATTAACATGCTTAGTGAGGAAGGAATGGTTCTTCATGCACATTATTATCAATTACCCCATGCTACCAATCTGGACATTTGGACCCTGAGAATTACTGTAAGAGAATGATCAATTTATCAACACCTGACCATGTAGCTAATAGGTGCCATTGAAGCATGTCAAATGATTCCGATATATGCAGTTTCATCCTTCTATGTGGCAAGCACGATCATCAATTGGTGAATATATTCTTCTTGGTGGTGCTAAGTTTTCCAGGACATTACATATTTCATACATGTACATCCAGCTGTTTTATTTTTACTGTATATCGACCAGGTTTACATGTAGAGGGACTGAATATCATAATAAAAATATATCTACATGTATCTGGACCACAGGGTTGGAATTATAATACATTTGACATCCTCCCATAGCCAGGTATTTCTTGCCCAAGACGACAAAGTACATTTTTATTATCAAAGAGCAGTAACCCACTTGTATGGAAGTGACACTTTATCATCTAGTCAAGTGATTTAATCAGGATTGCCAGTAATATTCTGTCAGATTTTTTGAGGACATGTATGTTTTATGCCATTTGATTTGTTAATGAATTGAACAGATAGATTTCTCTGTTCTTAAGAAGTCACATTACCACATTTCCTTGCGATCAGAAATATGAAGAAAAATCATCAGTCTATCAACTTACACCTCTTCACTTCTTCCATGCATAACATAATGCATTACAATCAAATTCCAACTATATTTTGTATTTTTTTTTTGTAAAGGCAATTAATCCAAGTAATTTTCAAAGATTGGCTTTGAGACAGAAAGTCGCTTTTTGAATTTACTATTATTGTTCTGAATTTCCTCAGGACTTAGGTCAGCCGGTCACGGCTCTACATGACCAGGACAAACACATCTTCACTAAAACCTCTCTATCCTAGTACACATGGGAATGTATCATGTTCATGGGAAATGCGACTGTATTTTCCAGCCAATCATAATTTACTGAAAATATACAGTCATGTACCATCAAATACCTCATAATTAGCTACATAGAGGCAACTGTGGAATATACTGTTAGCCAGAGACCCGTCCACCTGTCCAATGGACAGGCATATTCCAGTTTGGACAGGCAAAAATTTGAAAATTTAAAATAGATTTTGGACAGGCAAAATTTGGCAGTGGTATTTTGGGACAGGCAGTTATTAAATCCTGGCTAATACCCTGCTGTGAAAAACACTGAAAGTCGGCAGAATGTGGTCCGCTAAAGCAAGATGCTAAAGGTTTCACCTTTGGCTCAAAAATAAACCTTGACGTTATGAGATGCAGGGCATTCACTTGGGAAATACTAATTGTATTCACCTCAAGCGACCCGTGCCTAAACATGCCAAATCATTATACACGTACAATTACACCCATTTCAATGTATCAGAGTATCTGGAAATACTTGTCAATGAATGCTCTGTTTTGTCTGGCACTGCAGGCAGTCAAGGATCTTCAACATTCATACTAGCCAAATTTATCCTCGAAACCCGTTTTTGAACAGACTATGAGGAAGATATTACAATATTACTTGAAGGCATATATCAAGCCGAATTGGACTGAAAAGGGTAATAATTTGTGTGGAAAATTGTCTGTTGAATCTTGCTGCTGGTGATGAGCAATCCCAGAGATGGCATTAAGACCATCTTGATAGTGTAACAAAGGCAAATTATGGTTCTCTCATGGTGGTGTATATGTGGCCTCAGGGGCTGAGTGGAGAGTTAGTAGACATAGTTATGATGGCTATATCTCTGTTAAGTTAATAAGTATTGCCCTCTGAGACAAACTCTCAAAATTGAGCAGCAACATTCACAATTTCTTGACTTGCCAGTTAATTATCTCTCTCGCCTACCATAAAACGTCAGTTTTCCAATCAACCTCGGTTCTATGAGGGGGTAATAATGCTATAATAATTATGAAGTTTTCTGGCTGCAGTGTCAGTCCCATCAACCATCAAGTAATGAGATGTTCTGACCCACACCTTAGACAGGAGATAATCAGAGAACAAGAACAAAGGTCTCCATAGGAATTAACTCTGCCTCTCATCCAGACAGACTTAGTTGCCTGTATGATAGCCAAGTTATCCGTTAAAGTGATCGTAAACCCTCAAGTATAGTTTCCATCAAATGAAACACCATTGGGAACTGTGTCGGAAAATATTTATTGTATTTTTTTACGATTTTATTACACAGAGTAAACTGCAAATAAAGCATGGTATTCTACGGTGGTCTGTTGCAATCATATATGTCCGGAGCCGTCACACTGCCTTAATACATATATTTCAAACTGTGTATGCACTTTCCAA
>JAVTVY010005852.1:0-38935 GCA_036873755.1 Hanleya hanleyi
TGATAGACAATCGATAATTAATCATATTTAGAGATATATTTCTCAAGACAACCTTGCATCCAATGAAAATATAAGTGTTAAGGCTTACCTTGCTAGCCAGGTTGCTGCCTTAGAGGTGTTATTTTTCGATAAATCGGCATTTGTTCCCGCCGATTCGATGTGAAATTCATGCTTGATTTTGCATGTAGTTTTGCGTGCAACGTGTTGCACGTTTCGAGAGCGATAACTTTTCCATCCTCGTCTATAAAGTAGCCTTCTTGGAAAGTAATTATATCCATGGAAAGTTCAGGATACAGGCTTTCGAATGATATCTGGCTCCGCTTCTGATTCATCGGAGTTGTGTTGTATTTTTGCCTCGGAATAGCATACACTTTTTGGTAAATAGCGCTCTCGATTTTGCCTACCGTCTGCTTCGCCTGTGTGAGATATTACGTCACGGCGTTCGCAGAATCTATAGATTTTTGACCAATCAAAATTCAGCATTTTCATTGAGCCGTAGAATTTTACGTCATTGGTTGGCAACTGGTTAGCAACTCAGCCCTATATAAAGCGGCTCGACAGGCATGGCCTCAGTCGATTCCGGCTCGTTGTACAGTGAACATCGGAGCTCAAGCTAGCAATTACTATATACATACAGTTGTTAGTATCTATTTATCTGAATATATTTAAATATTGTAAGCTTATAGCAGTGACAAATAGTAAGCATAGAGTAAGCATAATTAAGCCCGATAGACAGGATTACAAATTCGGCTTACGGTGTTGACACAGCTGACGATGCTGACGGTTCCAGCTTACGTCAATGAAGATATTAGCTACATCGTCGCATGCTTACGGGACTCCAGCTTACATGTTGCTATGAGTCTGAGATTATCATAGGAAGTTGACAGATGTTTTCAAGATAATGCAAGACCTGTTTCACAGAATACCGGTAGTGATTAAAATGAAATATATGCTGACTTTTATACAACTGGAATTCTGCAGAGGATATGTTGTCAGGCTTACTCAAGTTTACGTCAGCCGTACTTCCTATTTCCTGAGCTGTTACTATTATTGAAATTTGCACCATAAATGAACATTACCAAATGTCACCAGAACTTTGAGTAAACATCTTTGAAGCAGTAAGCATCCATAATAATTCTTTCAATCACAACAAATGAAACTAATAAATGAGATGAACTGTATATATATTGGTTGATTTTACAATAAACTGTAAACATTGATTGAACTGAAATATATGACTAGAGGTTGGTTATTGTGGTACAGTTCGCTGGTTGGAAACTGATAACTCTGATGCCTGGAAATATTTGAACATGCAAATAGTAATTTAAATGTCACTCTTAACGGACTAAGAACATAAATAAGAAGTCACAGTTTTGGAGTTAAAAATAAACAGAAGATACTTACACAATAGCCCGTATAATTGTCAGCATTGACTTATAAGCGTGTGTTGGTATGTAACTGGACTAATAAGTTGTTTACTGATACTGATGGATCAGTAGTGTAAAAATGAGTTAACTCGAACATTCAATTAGATGAGTAGAAAAAGAGCATCATCAATTAACCAGTTACATGACAGTGTCATCCAAGTAAAATTAAGCTGAAACGTAGGATTCCGATACAACGAGAGCGATACAGCAGGTGAAAGATATTTAGGAGAAAGGGGTAGAATCCGAATGCAGTTGGTAGCGGCGCCTCCGGAGAAGAGTAAAGTTAAGGATACAAGAAATCCAGTTACTTTCCTATTTTATGTGAAAAATAGGTGGTGGCAGCATTCAATAACATTAGTGGTTATACGAGTTTACAAACTGGGGGACATAGTCCCAGTAAAAACCGCTACATTACCATATTTCAGAAATTATCAGTTACTAATGCGAATGTAAAGCCGAGAGTTTCACAAAAAGGTGGGTAAAGTGGACAAACTTGATAACTGTATAGGTATAATAGGGGTGTCAGGAAATATATTTATATATATATGCCACACTTTATATAACAGTGTAAATACTCAGACTGTCTCCACACATGAAGAAAGAAAATTGCTTGTTTCAGATATATAATTTCTTGTTTAACTATACATGTATTTGTACGTTGTGAACAATGTTTTTGCCCTGAATAAAAAAAAAAAAAACAATGTAAAAAAAAAAAATATTTCGGAAATTATTGATAATCCCCAAAAGTGACATATCAGTAAGTACAATATTGATGACACTCGGAAAAATCAATACCCGATACTTAGTATTGTAGAGAAAAATACATGTTTTTATTTGTCGGTCTATTAATCTTTAGTTTATCGTGTGACGTCATCATAGCTCATTTGCGTACCATATCCCAAAATGTTTGAAGTAGAATAACAAGGAGAGAATATGACTATTTGATGAAAAACAAAAAACTTACTAATTCTCAAAATAAACATAGATATCACATATTTCTCTTCTGACAATTTAATTTTTCTGTTGGAATTTTCCTTTGTCCGCGTTGAAATAATATATACATGGACTTTTTACGGGAGAGTAAATTATTTCTAACGAGCGAGGACAACTAGTTATATTTGTTAAATAGCCCAGTGTCTTATTTTGATATGTCATAGCTAATATTTGAACATCATGCTTTGTAGATTTGGAAGGAAACGACCCCGAATGAGGATTCTACATCCATGTGCGATGATGGTTAGTAATTAGATATTAAATATAATGGTTAGTATTTAGATATGAAATATGAAATTACATGTTCTGTCTCTTCCAGCTACTATATCCCGAACATTTGGTTTGTCCGGCCAAAATAAATCCCACAATATCAAGATTTTGCACAGCATCTACATTAAAAAAGTGCCGTATCTGCGTTACTGTATCAAATATCAGTTGAGAAGCGTTGCTATTTGGAGAACAGTTGCTCGTGCTGAGATTTGGAAGTCATTAGAACAGAAATGACTATAGAGATGTTTATGAGCATTCGTTTAATATAGTAGCAGTAAAATCTCTTTATGCGTTTCAGAGGAGCTGGGCACTTTCATCGGGGGAATGTTGGACACACTGAGAGAAAAGCCCGATGACTTCCCCAGCGAAACACATATTCCCGCGGATCTACTGTTGACCAACAAGGGGGTAAGGTGGTAAGGGGGTAAGGTGGTAAGCTATACCACCGATTGCGTTGATGAACGCTTATAAAAGATACGGGGAATATTTTATTACTTGTAAATTTGAAGATTGTTAGAGAGAGGACTATTCGTCACACTTCCTGTGGTAACCGACAAAAAATGATATCATGCAGGCCTCAGTTGTCAGCAAGTTATTAATAATACTGTTATATGGAATATGGAATAGGTCTTTGGATTATGGACGCGGATATTCTCTAATGGACGAAGGCTGAATTATGAATGACGGACCAGACGCTTGTAATCTCATATCCATGTAAATCACGCTTCAAATACGTTTTGTGATTCTAAACATCAGTCCCTTACATGTGGCTGTATCTGCTATAATTAGAGGCGTGTAAATTTATCTGCAACATTTGGCTCACTGATGAAATACATGTCAGCAGATAGTTATTCTAATAATTTATGGGGAGTTTCCTTTATTGGTTTAATTTTTCCTTCATTGGTTTAATTCGAATGAGGATTGGGTGCACCGGTTTGAATGATTTTGGTTCACGAAGCTTTCATCTATCACCGAGTTCCAAGTTTGGTATGGATACACTTCGACAGTCGCGACGGCTTGTAGAGCCACACTTTACACATCACATGCCAACCTGTAACAATCTGGGTCATCTATACGCGGAAAGACTGACCCTGGATCAGCTAAATTCTACCGACGTAACTCCAACATAACCCGCCATTTTCGAGTCATGTACTGTCCTACTTGTTCGAAACTATAATTCTACAACACCTCTTGGATGATACGGAAGTTATTCATATCTGTATCTTTTGCAAACTCAGACAATATATGTTTTCAGAAGTAGTATGAAAAGCCTGTAATCTATCAGATTTCTAGAGTCGGTTCTTCGCCGGATGAAGACGAACAGTATACGGTGAGGTATCGAATATCGCCCCGCAATAATGGCGACACACGATTCGCAAGCCATCTTGTGGATGGCGAGGTGTACGCAAATGCTCACATGCCAAATCACATTGGTAGAGTGTGTGGAAAAAAAATCTTGGATACCGATCCTTCCAATCTGTAACGGTCTATAATATAGTTGGGTCAACAACACACGTAGAAAACTTGAGGTCATTATCCCCTGAGACTTCTCTGATCAAAGGGAACTTACTCTGTAACAGTTGCTGGTAGACAAACTTCAGTTTCAAGCTTTTGAGATGACAAAAGACAAAGATGTGCTTTATTTCATAATGGACAGAACAGTGGCTTCATGAGCTTGGTGACTTTAGAGGACGAAATGTGAAGCAATTCGAAAGCAACGATACTGGTAAATTTGACATCGCCAGGAATCTACAGGCACTGAATGCGTTTTTCATGTTAACTGAAACCATGAAACAATTTGGTTTCATTAATGGCAAATGGCAGCTAATGGTAAATGGAAGCAAATGGAACACCAGCGCCCTCTATCTCATTGAAATAAAATATTAGGATATGAGTATTCATCAATGGAAGTATTGTAATTCAATGAGATCGAGGGCGTTGGCGTTGGAAAAGTTAAAAGCTTTGCTTCCGTTTGCCATCATCTGGAGACCCCTAACCCTTATCCTACAAAATAGGTCTTTCGATTATTGACGCGGAAATTCTTTTGTGGACGACGACAGAACATTGAATGTCGGATCTGATGCCGGATACTCTGAAATTTTGTGATGTTACTCATTTTTCCCGTTTCATGTGGTACATTTGCACTGGAAATGGAAGGATTTCCATATTTGACCAAGGTTTTCCACGCATCAGATATTACCGAGCCGTAAAGGGGACATGCTCCGATCCGCACTTATTAACTGCGATCCCCAGTTATTAACTGCGATCCGCACTTATTAACTGGGGCCCGCGCTTAGTAAGTGCGGGTCGCAGTTAATAACTGGGAGTCGCAGTTAATAAGTGCGGGTCGTAGTTATTAACTGGGAGTCGCAGTTAATAAGTGCGGATCGTAGTTATTAACTGGGAGTATATCTCCTATGTCCCTTTTACGGCTCCGTAAGATATCGACATTAGCGAGTTAAGGAGTTTCCAGGTCTACTGCTCCTGCTTCTGCGCATTAACAAACATAAGTATAGTTGAATTAAGGTGAATGGCAAAAAAAACTTTTAACTTAAAAAAGAACTGATGTGATTGGATTTTGGAAGCGTATAATGTGTTCCCCAAATTTTAAGGCAGTCAGACGGCAAAAAAGGAACGTTGGCAAATTCACTGGGCGGAATGAGTGTAATTTTTATTCATGACCATGGCTGGCCATGTTGCAATCCTCGTGTCTTGAAAAAAAGACCGGTGACGCCCACCCACATTTTTATTTCTCTTTCCGATGTAGTATTGTACTAATAAAGCTATTGGGGCATTTTAGAGAAAATGACAGTTTAACTTCTAGAAAAAAAAGAAGAAAAAAAATTCTTTGAAAATACTGGCATTCTTCAGAGAATTCACATCTAATCAAAAGATTATTGTGAGTAGTGTTAAATCATTATAGTAGATCTTACAAAATATCAGAGTATTCAAACATAAAATTGGCGACACCTACATGTTATCCTTAATACTGAATGTTGGTGGTCTGTGCAGCATCTTGTTCAAATATAAAATAATGACATTTATTGTCTGAATTGTCTAGAAACTTATAATAATAAGACTGGATGTCTGCAACACTGTCTCGAAGGATTGACTTATCCTGAATTTGGTGATCCATACTAGGGATCAAGAATACTGATCAACCATACGGAGCTGATATTTTTGGTGAAGATGTCTCATCAAAAACTGTTGACCGCTTCTCTCTTGTAGGAACTGGAACTTGTTCTATCGTTTTTTCCAAATTTCTTTCTGACACGGAAATTCTTTAATGGACAGCTGAATATTGAATGACGGACTGGACGCCTGTAGTCGAAAATAGATATATGGTCACAGAAAGATTCACAACGCCATGGTCTTATCATGTTTCAATACATTTTGGCAGTAAATAATAAAACACAATACAGTATATCATGTACATAACATTTATTCTAAATTGTGTTACCGAACCGATAGTTTTTAAACAAATATCATAGAAGGTTGATGCAAATGAAACATATGGGGATCGCTAACAATTGAAGATAACATGTAAAATGAGTTAAATTTAACCCTACCATGCCTTGGGGGTGGGGGGGGAGTCATTAAGCCCCCCCCCCACCCCCCTACCATGCTTTCTACGCTATCTCCGGGACGATAAAAAAGGGTGACTTTATAGTTTATCATATTGGGGTAATTTTGAGCCTATTTGCATAACCTCTCTACCAGAGAATCATGACGGCCATGTTGGGTACCAGTAAAGTGATGTTTTCGTCATTTTTCTTCAAAATTACTGCTTTTCCGCGAGGAAAAGTGGACAAAAACTATTTTATTTCACATCAAACTAATATTTACAAATTTAACATGCAGTTTTTGCGGAGAAAGCACCTGAAGCAAAAATTAGAAAAATCTGACCGAAAATGCTTTTATTGGAAAAGACGTCACTGTGACGTTATTAAAGCTGCCATCTTGGATATATTTTACATCTTCCGGTAGAGCATGAACCATGGGTATGTTTTGGTAAGTTTCAGCTCTCTATCTCGAAGGGTAAGAAAAATAATTAAGGGACCAAAATGCCCCCCTTCCCCCAAGGCCTGGACATTTCCCAAAAAGCACAGGCCAGATAGGGTTAAAAAGGAAAAGGTGCATGTAAAATCTCTAACAGGTATATCATCGCAATTGTACAATGAGAAGGAATGGATACAGATATATGTAGATAGATGTATATGTAGCTATGTACACATAGTTTATATGCAAATACAAAACCAATCATATTTCTACGATACTGAGAATAGTAATATGTAATATTATCATGTTTAACTTTGGGCATTAATATAATCATTTGGAACGAAACTTCAATCACGGACGAGACATCGCCTCTTCAAGTCTTTCCCAAAATAAGTTTTGGTCATTTTGATCGTTCGTCCACAACAGGAAGGTGATGTTCTTCCACATATTTAACAGCGTTCTCGGCATTTGTCGGACAGGTATCTCCTCTAACAGTATAACAATGATCATGTTATCTCTGCCTGACTGAACCATACGCATACCCGCCATCCGGATCTCGAACTCTCCCCAATCACTCCTCAGGAACTGTCTACTGATGACAAGGATGATCTTACGACTAGTATTGATGGCATCCACAATATTCCCTTGGATACTCTCTCCCGCAGGGAAATCTCTGTGGTGGAGACAGATTCGATAACCGAGGCCATCTTCTAGGAATTCACGTAATGTACGACAAGACCATCTGTAATCTTCATGGTTATATGCCACGAAAGCGTCATAATGGAGATTGTCTAAGGGCAACTGTTCGTAGCCACCTCTACATCTGGTCAGGAACCAGTACTTTATGTTCCATCTGTACCGGTAACCAATGACACTCAGGAAAAGACTCACTGCTACCACTGATGATGCGGATACAGAAAATACCAACCAGAATTTACTAATACAGCGAACACTAAAATCCTCGAGATCGCGTTCTAATTGCACAATCGTCGTTTTGGTGCCATTCTCTAACGTACACGTTAAAGAATCTTTCATTTCCAAGCGTACATCTGTCTCCAACAGCCATAGTATGAACTGTAGCGTCGAACAGGTACAGGAGAGTGGATTACCTCGTAAAGACAAGTAGAAATTACCGTCTGCGCGGACAGACATGTGATCCAGCCACTTCCGGGCAGCCTCGTTCAGGTTTGTTATCGCGTTTTTGGACATGTCAAGGCGCCTCAGCGACATCATAGATCGAACAGTTTGAGGTATCGACAGGAATTTATTGTTGGCCAAATTTAAGAATTTAACTAGGCGTTGACTTGAAAACAGTTCCTGGTGAAGTTCTATCAAGTCATTATCCGCTATACTTAGATCTGTTAGTTTAGCTTGATGTCGGAGGAATATCCCACGAGGGTCATTTTCCAGACCCATGCTCAGTTGTAGGTTTTGAAGGACCAGTACTTCCAATTCAGGAAGTGTATCAAGAAAATGTGGGGATAACGAGGAGCAATCTGAATGTGTCAGGTTCAAAACTTTCAAATTATGTAAGCCAGTACAAAAATACAAACAATTATATACACCATTATAAGACATATCTAGTATTTTAAAATTATTAGAGCTCAAAAAATTGATTGGGGATTGCAGCCCTATGCTATCAATCGTGTGACTCACATTGAGCAATTCGAGAGATGGCGGAATATGGAAGGTAACATTCTTTATTCCGTATGAAGAATGAGAAAACCGCCGCATTCTTAACGGATTACGACCACTGCAATCCAGGTATTTGAGTTTTCTGAAGTACAAAAGTCCAAAATACCCTGCATTGATTGAGACAATTCTGTGACCACGTACTGAAATCCACATCAAACAATTTCGAAGCAAACTTTCGGACAGAAAAAATTCACTGGCCAAGAATGTGATCCTGTTACCACCCAAATCTAAATTACGTACACAGATATTTAATAAAAATCGTCCCGTTTCAAAATCGATATGTGTGTCCTCTACAGGAAAGCTGCGGGGATTCAAATGGCTGAGAACTATAGTAGATATGTTTCTATGCTGGATGCTATAAAGCGATCGCAGACCGTTTTTCAAACCAAGATCCCTATTTGAAGACAAATCCAAAGTTTTCAGAAATGTAAGATGATCAAAGGCTTCCACCTCTATTCCTGTTATATCGCATTTATAGAGTTTAAGGGTTTTAAGTCGCATCCTTGAGAATGGAAGAAAAGTAGAATTTGTAATAAGTCCGACTTGGCCATTACAGGTAGGTGAATTAAATTCCTCCAGATTAGTTAAATTACTGAAGCTTGATCCAAGTTCCAATCCAATAGACGCATCAACAGATAACTTTCTGAGATTCACCAAATGTTTGAACATTTCATCTGGATAAAACCCCAATACATTACGCAAGTTGCAATCCAATAAAAGTTCCTGAAGGTTCGGCACGTATATAAATACCGGACGTGGGAAGGATTCGTAGGTCATTCTGAGCCAGTTATGCCCCAGATCCAGGTAACAAAGACTCTCCAGTCCGATTAAACTTCGTGTCTCGAGTTGGGATATCATGTTATAAGCCAGAGTCAGTCTCCTCAACTTGGACAAGGATTTCATGCTATCGTTAGGGAAGAGTCTAATCAAGTTGTGGCTCAGGTCCAACGACGTAGTTGCTCTTGTAATTTTACTCAGTATTCTATGTAGTTCTGTAAGTCCCTTGTTTCTGTAGTCGGCATGGACACCTGGCTTATCTTCACAGTAGGCCCAGGCCGTTGACCGTCCAGAGACAATCAATCCCAAGAAAAGAATGAACAGAGTAATTATATAACCCATCGTGCAAGTTGTTACCACTTCCAAAGGATTCGTCACGGTATACTGAAATCCTCCAAGGCGTAGGCCGGCTTTCTCCTTTGGGTTTGCCGCTGCTGAGTTTGTGTTCCAGAGAGATGAGTCCCTGGTGATCTGGAAAACATAGTTACATATGCAATTGAGATTTTACAGATATTTGTAACCGTTCGATCTGGACGCTGCATTTTGAACGGTCCATATGAATACAACAACGGTATATAAAGGTGGTTTCGAAAAGCCTATCCTTAACGGTTTGTTTAAAATTTGGCCCTAACATGATGATGCACCAAAATTTAGCATATGGCTGCAAGAGAAAAAAAATCGTTGCCGTTAGTTGGATGCCTTACATAGGATAGAGCGAAATATTGCAGGAATACCCCAGCCCCAACCACAACAGAATTTCAAAATATGCTGCAAACCATTGTTGGTTACTTTTCTGGAGAACATCCGATATAGAGATATACGATTTATATGTGTGTACGAAGCTGATATCGCCCTAAGATTCAAATATTCGGTCATCAACATCAACATCATTCTGACTACATGCTACTGTTCTAACAACCCCTCTCTACCTTCATCTCGGCCTGCCACAAATCTACGAATTGAAACGATATGCAAGAGGTGGGAAAATTGACGACGTCTGGGGACTAAAAAGCAACCATATAACCATATATAGCCCCATATAGTCCCATACTGGGGGTATAGGATCAATGTTTGTCCCCCTGGGAAACCTACTTCTATACATTTGCGGTAGGGTTGTTTGGATTTGTTTTTCACGTCTCGTCATTTATAACACGATAGGAAGTGTCCTGGAGCAAAACGGTGACATTTTTGGAAAAAGTCTCCGAGGCCTGGGTAGGCCCATAGGCCTATACTGCATGGCTATGGGTGTATAGGGCCATACGGGGTGGACATGTTGGAGTCTAAGTGAGCCCTAATGGTCCGATGGGGTCGTATGAGGTCTTATTTTGAAGCTCTCGTGGAGGAGCACTTGACTACACTAATGGTTCGTCCGTGTTCAATAGTCTGCGCATGCGCAGACTGGCCCGTAGTATAGAAAGCAGGCATTTTGGGGGTATGTGGATGTGTGTTTGGGTTAGGAATGGGCTATTCACGGTTCGAATGGGTCGGGTGAGGTATCCATGTGAAGCCTATGTGAGGGAGCCTCTGATGGCGTGGATGTGGGGTTGAAATATCATCCTTCTGCGCATGCGCAGCCTGGCCATAGTATGGAAATAGACGTTTTGGGGGTCTAGGCGAGCCCTATTGACCTTTGACCTCAAAAATTTGCATATCACGTGGCCCAGGTCAAAAGTCCCGGATGTAAAAATGACGTCACTTCCGGTTGGGGTGAATGAGGCGTGACCTTTGGACATGTCCAGACTTGTCTGTGTTTGTCTTGTACTGGGGTTGCGCAAGTGTGTATGTGACGTCACTTCCGGTTGGGGTGAATGCTCAAACACTACCTCCAACTTTCCCGGCCCGCACCCTGGCCCGGCCCCCCAGCGCGTGCGTCATCACCGGCAGTGCGCGCGCGGGACAAAGGTCACATCCAGGTCAAATGGTCCAATGTCCAATGAGACAATGTTGCGGCATCGATATATACAGAGCTTGAACCCCCAAAAAGGGGATTGTAAATGAACCTGGGAAGGATGGGCAGTTCCATTTGGACCAATCAGCGGTCGAGAAAAAAAGAGCCAATCAGCGGTCGAGAAAAAGAACCAATCAGCGGTCGAACAATCAGCCAATCGAATTGGGGTACTCACGGTGTGCTTTCGCCTACGTCCGCGCCTACATCCGGGTTCTTCTCAACATCCGGGTAATGTTTTCTGGACATGGATGGGTTACCTTTGGCTCCATTCTAGGCCACTGATTGGCTAATACGGTGTTCAAAGCCTGTTTCATACATTATGCTCATATAACTTATAGTCATAAACTTAATCTATACGTGTTGGACGAGTCTTCACTCACCGTCTTCCTTTACACGTACCTCAATGAAATGCCCGCTCCAAACCTAGACCAAAATACGTACTTGGTCTGTGGGCTGATTTCATTGGCTCTCTATTTTACTATAGTGCTCTTGCATTCTAACATTGATGGGTTACATTTTGGCCCCATCCTACACCACTGATTTCAGTTTGACTGAATCTTCACATTGGGCATTTATGCATTATGAATAAAACACACAACACAGGGTTTTTTGGTGAGATCTCATTTTGTTTTTTATTCAGTAACAACAACAACGTGAGAACAACCACGTGAAAACTGAAACCCAGAACAAGGGGCTTGTACATTGAAAGAACTGAAGCCCAGAACAGGGGGCTTGTACATTGAAAGAACTGAAGCCCAGAACAGGGGCTTGTAAACTTAAGCCCAGAACAGCGGGCGTGTGTACATTGAAAGAACTTAAGCCCAGAACGGGGCTTGTACATTGAAATGATGGGCGGCCCAGTCATATACGAGTACATCGCGGTCCTTGGGGTACTCGTCAAACATCTGTACGATGGTAGATAAGGGTCTTCCCCGGCATCGATGGTACAGGTAAAACAAGCAATATTGTCCGCACACGCTACTGGTCAGGCTTTGCATTTTCTGACTGTTCCAACACCACGTCTCTGTGCCTTGAGCCATGAAGTCTGTTAAATCGGGATGGAGGGGTGGCAGGCCGTACGGGTCAAAGTATTCGCCCTGATGTTCTGTCAAGTACACGGCCACCCAATGTTCACCGGGCCGATCCATCGGGTCCGTGTTGAGAACGTATGCAACAGGATACATACGGTCTACTGGGAACACATCTCGGGCGAACACCCCTTGAAAGACCATACGTGTCTCTGGGTCATTCTCCAGCACGGTGGTTATCTGGTCTGTATCCATGTTAGCTGGAGAAGTCACACAGGACGTTGCGCGCCTTGTCCACTTGAATGATGTTGTCAAACTCGGCGTAGCAGATCACATTGACGGTGGTCGCCAGGGCTCGTGCAAAGTGGATTTCCAACCGTAAATTGCCTTGCTTGGCTAGGGCCAGCTGATGGCCGTTCTCTAAGGTAGGGGTCAGATCGAAACAGAACAACGTGTATCCGTTCCCGTAGTCCTCTCGACTGATGAAATTCCCTTCGTCCTGGTTGATTTGACCGGTGGCTGTAAACAGGCTCTGATAGGCTCGAATGAAATTCGCGCGCCCAAAGTTCGGTGTTAAGGCCGTGGCTGGCACCTGTTGTCCATCCACATGCAGGGCCACAAAATTGATGCCGAAATGTTTAAAGTCAAACGGATTCTCTGGGTAGGCTCCGCTGAAACTGGTATTTTCCACACAGGCCAGGATCAATCGCTTGGGTAGTTCCCCCAGGAACAGGTTTTCTTTGTTGGCGCCCATATTTCCAGCAGGCACAGAGAACACTTTGGTTTGTACACGTCGGATAGGGTACTGGGCTGGTTTTGTTTCCAAGGCTTTCATGTGTCCCAATTGAACGGCTGGATTCGGTTTCACTTTTCGGACATACAGGACTGCCTCTTGGATAACAATCTTATAGTCAGCTGCATGCCCCTCCACGTTAGTGGCCATCAAGGCGAAGGTCGGAGGCGCCCGTATCAGTCGGATTTTGATGGGGATCTTGTTCAAGAGGTACCGGTCTTGCATGAACATGATCCACCGAGGCACTGTTTGCAGTGAAAGCCTTCCGTCTCATTGTACCGTTGTACTTTCTCACTGTCGCTTAATCCCAGTCTCTGTAAGATCTGTTGCATCTCTCCATCGAGGGTGTTTATGGTCTTCAGCGTAGTGGGACAGGGTAGGGTGATTGGAGGTTTTGAAGCAATCGAGGTTCGACGAGGACCATTTTTTTCGTGTGGTACATTGTCGGCCGAAGAGTCCACCAAATACTGGACCCAACACGGAAGCGGCCAACGGTGCTAAGATGGCCCCGAGAAAGCCGCCTTTCTCTAACACCTTTTTTCTTTTGTGTTTGAGGGACCCGCTTCTGGACTAGGGTTCGGAGACCTGTCTTATGCTTGGCCAACTTGGTCTTCTGAGCCGGAGTCACTGGTACGTTGACTTTTAACAGATTGTACCCGATCTCGCACAGACAGCGTACAAGGTCAGGGTCCGCACCGCGTACAATGGTTCGGACTAACTCGGGTGGGTCCGTCTTCAATACACGGAGCGTGGGAGCGTGCTTCCGTACTCGCGCAGACATCATGTACAACTAATGATAGAACCCACAACTCTTTTTATCCACCTCAGAGAACAGAGACAAAGTCAACCCTGCTGTGGTGTTCATTCTTTTTATTATCCCCATCATCAAACACACACACACCAGCTGGGGGAGCCACTGTGGGTGTGTTTACATTATTTTTGCATGTACACGTGGTGGGCCTCTCCGGGAAAGATGCCAGTCCGCAGTCGAAGATGTTCGGGGGTGGCTTGCTTGAGGTCGAAGAGCATATACCCGTGCTGACGGATTGTGGCATCTTTAAAGGCTTCTAACGCAAAGGGTGTGCGGCCGGGATACATCTGTCTCGCCAGGTGCAGCAGTTGAGTAGTATCTCTCGGGTTTTTGAAGACCACCAGGTAGTGGGCATTTAAGCTGATGTTCCTATGTTCTTTGTTTTTACTGAACAGATTCTGCACAATGTAGATGATGCTGAGCCGTCGATGGTGGCTGCCTTTGGTAAAGAGTTGGGTGACCCGCGCATCCGTCTCCGCCATGAGATCACCCAGAACCACCAAGGTGTCGGGTTCCATATCGACCAGGTTGGGTAGGCCTTCCACGAACGTGATGTAGAGCATTGCTGCATACGCTTCCTGCCATTCTCCGTAACACCACACGACTCGAGCAATAGTTGGGTTGATCATGCTGTCGGCGTATGGAAGGAGCTTCCTGACGAAGTGCGTTTTGGCTGAGCCCGTCGGTCCTGCGATGACGCAAGTGAAGGGATGCTGCCAACGGGGGTCCATGGTTGGAGGTGTATCCGTTGTCGTGGTCACCCGCTCTTGTAAATTTGGTACGAGTGAACTGGAGTGGTGGGTACAACGTCGGTCGTCGTTAGTAGTATATAAAGAGTCTTTAAAGTTAATAGCGCTTCACTGCGCATGCGCAGAACTTGTATTGACGTCATAAGTGTCGATGTGCGCATGCGTGATGGATGTGTGGTGGGAGGTGGGTACAAGATGGCGGCCTGTGTGGATGTGTGGTGGGAGGTGGGTACAAGATGGCGGCCTGGTTTTATGGTGGTGGGAGGTGGGTAGCCGCCATCTTGTACCCACCTCCCACCACATTTGGATGGTGGTGGGAGGTGGGTGCCGCCATTTTGTACCCACCTCCCACCACATGGTTGGATGGTGGTGGGAGGTGGGTACAACATGGCGGCATGTGGTGGTGGGAGGTGGGTACAACATGGCGGCCTGTGGATGGCCGCCATTTTGTACCCACCTCCCACCACCAATTTTTTACTGGCGGCATGTGTATGGTGGTGGGAGGTGGGTACAAAATGGCGGCCTGTGTGGTGGGAGGTGGGTACAAGATGGCGGATTGTAGAAAAACGTATAAAAGGAGTCCATTTTTTAGGGTAGGGGTGTATTCATTGCAATCTGACTTACCTGACCTGACCTGCCTCCCTGCCTGCCTGCCTGCTTGCCTATCCGCTTGTATGAGACGAAAAGCATGAGACGTGGAGAAGATTTTCCCTTGGACCCAGCAGCACCTCCGGTTGAAGTCTTGCCTGAAGACGAACGTGTCAGGGACATTTATCAACGTCACTGGGCTACCATACGCCATTGTTTTCACCGTAACCGTCCTCTATTGGACTTGTATAACTTTCGACTGCAGGACCTCACGTATCTGTCTACCTATGCCGAGAATATTTTCACAGATCAGGTGACAGCGTTCAAGTTGAATATGACATTCGGGTACATTTTACGGTGCAAGGAGACGGACCAGGTGCGGTATTATTATTCCAGCAATAATACCTATGTGTTTGATCAGCCGTTCACGGTGACGGATGCGATTTCTCTGGAGCCACTCATCGACCAACTGACTACGTTGGATCCATTGGAATGGGCCCGGTTGCAACGCCCCAATAGCCAATGGCTTGTGGAAATGGTGACCAACGTCACATTTTTCGTCACGAAAATGAGAAATCATCCTACCGGTTGACTATATTTATAAGAAGTACATCGCCACAGTCCTGGATCTGATCAGACCTCGCATGCAAAGGGGTGAGCCGGCGCGATCCCAACATCGACAAAGCCTTGTACTTGAACGTGCTGCAAAGCCAGGCCAGTGCGAGTGGTACTAACCGAGGATTTCGAGTGGTGGACCACCAGATGCGGACGTACATTCAGCAACGAGACGCCTTTACTTTCTTTTACCCCAAACGAAAAGTGTTGGCCGACGGTGTGAGCACCACTTACTTGGACTTGTAAAAAACAATGTCGAACTATAACTGTTGATACACAAATGTAAAAGTCAGGATGGCCGAGTGGTCTAAGGCGCCTGTGTGTAAATGCGGGTCGGCGAATGCTGTCGTAGGTTCGAATCCTACTCCTGACAGAACTTTTTTGTACCTTAACCTCTACTATTTGTACCCTGTATTCTATTTGTATATAGTCTAATCCTTTCTTGTTGACTTAAATAAAAAAAAAAAAAGTCAAAACATTTTTTGTGTTTTTTCATCTTTTATTCAACAGAACGTCAGAACAACAACGTCATAACAATATAACATGATAACAATAAACAAGTGGTCTGCGCGCGCGCAGTACATTTTTTAAGTTAACCAGAGAAATGGAGCATGCACATTAAAACGAGAGGCCGTCCAGTCATAGACGAGGACATCACGGTCTTCGGCTTGACAATAATCATCAAACATATGTACAATGGTGGGCATAGAATGTCCTCTACTCCGGTGAGTGAGATAAACACACAGTACTGTCCGCACACACTACTCAAGGGGCCTTGTAATCTTTGCGTATTCCAACGCCACTCTGTAGTAGAGACGTCCATGAATTTCACCAAATCGGCATGTAGGGGTGCAAGTCCGTAGGAATCAAAGTATTCGCCTTGGCCTAGGGTGTCCACGTACACAGCTATCCAATGTTCACCGGGTCGACTCCTCGGGTCTGTATTCAGGATGTAGGCTGCGGGGGTGGTAGAGTGGGTGGGAAACACATTGCGTGGAAACACACCTCGAAAGGGGATCTTGGGATCTCGCTGGAGTATGTCCATCAGCTGCTCTGTATCCATGATGACTCTCTAGCTGGCGTAGTCACACAGCACGTTTCTTTGCTCATTCACGCTGATGACGTTATCAAACTCGGCGTAGCAAATCACGTTAATGGTGTGGGTTAGAGGGGTGGCGAAACGCAGTTCCAACCGTAGGTTTCCTTTCTTGAGCAAAGCCAGTTGATGATCGTGTTCCAAGGTGGCGGTGAGGTCAAAGGCGAACAATGTGTACCCATGGCTAAAGTCTTGTCGACTGATGGTATTGCCTTCGTCCTGGTTGTTTTGTCCTGTGGCTGTAAATAGGTTCAGGTAGGTCCGCACATAGTTTCCGCTAGTAAAGTCCGGTTGTAATGGACGGGCTGGAATTTGATGGCCGGCCACGTGCAGTGCCACAAAGTTGATGTTGAAATGTTCAAATTTGAACGGATTCTCAGCCCAATTTCCATTGAATGCGGTGTTGGTCACACACGCCAGGGTAAGACGTTTAGGCAGATCCCCTAGAAATAAATTTTCACGATTGGCCATCATCGTACCTGCTGTCACAGAGAACACCTTGGTCTGTACGCGTCGGATGGGGTACAGGGCTGGTTTTTTCGATAAGGCTTCCATGTGACTCAGCAACACGCCCTGTTGCAAATCTACCGTACGGACAAACAGGGCTGCATCTTCAATGACGATGTTGTAATGGATATCTCCCTCCCCACCGGCCATTAAGGCGAACGCGGGTAAGGAACGGATCAACTTGATCTTGATGGATACACCGTTCACCATGTAGCGGTCTTGCAGGAACAGATCGGCGTGCAGTCGTCCCATCATATCGATGGACTTGCTTTCGGCTGTCATTCTTTTGCGTGTGACGAACCCACTATTGCCACCGGTTATGTTGTCCAGGTATCCGGGCATATCCCTGAAGTACAGCGCAGCTTGTAAGTGTGATGTTTTGGCATCAGTGCCGTACGACAACAGCGTCTCCATGTAGGCTCGGTACGGGTACGTATTGGTGGACGTACTGATGAGTCTATCGTTCAGACTTATATCTACCTGTTGGAACAAGGAGTGCAGCCAAAGATTCACCGGGCCTACTTTCGCATCGGCCGCTATGGGCGTCCCGTCCATTTTCGTTATTTTGGCTTTTACGTACAAGTAGGTGTGGGCTAAATCCAGGTAGGCCGTATCTTTGTTTTCAATGGTAAATTCCACGGGGCCCATCCCCGTCAGGCTAGCCAAGGGTCGATGTTCTACCCAACGTCCTTCGGCTATACTGGTTTGGGTGGGTGGAATAGTCCACAAATCCAATTCACTGTTGGTAGACGGACACGACTCGGAGTGAATGAATGCCATTATGCGAAGATGTCTCTCCTACTACTACTTCTCTTCTTTTTCTTCTTCTGGGGCTTAGTCCTCCTCTGGGGTGTGCGTCGTCGGTGTGTTGGACGTTGAATGAATCTTGGCTGTGTCGGCCTTTGTCTTTTAAGGGCTTTGGCGATCAAGACGCCCCCGGCTTCTTTAGCCCGGCGTTTGAGAGCTTGTCGGGGTGCTGTGCCTTCCATCACATCACCGGCCACGCGCAATCCACTGCGTACCGCTTGTTTCCCCACCGCTTTCACACCCCGTGTCACCATGGGTAAAAACGTTTTCACAATGCTGCCCAGTATGTTTCCCAATCCGTGACCGCGTTGCATGCGTGCCCCGCTAAACATGGGCAAGTTTCCACCCGTTTGTTTCTTGTAGTAGTCGGCATAGCTGGGCGTATGGCACTGGTAAGGTACGTACATTATACGAAGTGAGGAGAGCGGGTTTGTTGAAAAGCAAGTGTCAGCACCACTTTTCCTCGTTCGAATGGGATCGGGCGTCCCGTGTCATCTCTTATATCCACCGTGATCGTGTTGATATCGGTATGTCGTACGGGCAGGTACATTATAGGGTTGAAACTGTGGGTGACTTGATCGCCATACGTCTTGCTAATGGGCACCACCCGTAACAGAGGTGTGTTCACATCACCCACAATATGGCTGTCCACGGCGTCCGAGTAGACGTACAGTCCGTACATACCTACTTTCATATCCATCAAATGCGTACCGTTGTCAATGGTAGGACCCGTGTAGACGCTCTTAGGCAGCCTTAACATTTGCTGTAGTGTAGGACTGAGTTTCACAGTCACGTTAGGGCTCAGCATGATATAGCTTTTGTCGTTGTGTACGTTGACATCGAAGAACACGTTTGCCTTGAAGCGAAAGGCTATCAGGCGTGTTGCATTATCCGAGGCCTCCTTTAGAGCCTTGTACTCCAACAAGCTCATCACACCCCGTATGAACTTCCGGGGCGTATCGTATTGGCCTTTGGGCAGAGTCAGTCTGTAGATTTTATCTTCGTACGTCACTTCGTACCATATTTCTTCGTCTTGTACGTTGTACCATGAGTAAGGGTATTGAATATCCACCAGTCCACATTCCCATCGTCCAGGTAAATGTAACGGTTGGGGTAATTGAGTGACATACTTGGTCAAGGTGTTGTCAGGAAACACGTCGAGTGAACTATTACTGGGCAACGTCAGGTAAAACATGACGACGACTGAGTTGTTCTGGCTTCTGCACCGGGTTTTTATAGAAGTTATTAGTAGGGTTCCCAGGCCTTGGGCGCCTTACCTGGGCGTTGTGATCGTCGCGGTGACTTAGATCGTGAGGTACGGCCCCGTCGTCGTTGTTGTGGTGTTTTGGGCGGTGACATGGGGGCCCAAGAAGAGGAGGGTAGAGGTGGTGGTTGGTGTCGGGTGTTCGATTGCTGCATAAAGGCCCAACGGTTAGGATTCCCTACCAATTCTTGAGGGATGTGCGTGTCTTTTAATCCCTGGGCAAAGACTTCCCAGCCCGGAGGATTAGAGTGTTTGCGAGAACGGACCATATCGTTGATCAAATCGGTCATATGAGACCCCGGCACCACTTTGTTTCGAATCAGCAGTTTTCCTTCAGCATTCCAACTCATATCGGCATTCTGTTTCACCCGGTCCAACAATAAACGGGCCTTGGTCTTGAAGGCTTTAGGCACACTGGTCAACACTTCCTCTTCCAGCTCAGGTGAAGGTAGTAGTGATGGAGATGTCAGTGTGGTGGGCGTGGTGGAGGTAGGTAGTGGTGGTGGTGTACTCATCCCGCTCCCTCTATATTGATCCATAAACGTCTGGTACTGGTTCAGCGTATGATGGTAGAGTTGAATTTTCTCGTGATCGGGGAGTCGACGTTGTAGTATACTATTCATCTCTTCATCCAGAGACTGGAGTTGTTGCACTGTGGCCGGTACGGGATAGGGGGATTGCAAACTCTGTAACAGTCGAGGTTCGACCAGCATCATTTTTTTCGTATGTTCCATGTTTTAGCGTCCCAAGATGGAGCCTAATAACGGTCCCAGTACAGTAGCGGCTAAGGGAGCGAGGAGTGCACCGAGAAATCCACCTCGCTGTAACACCTGTTTCTTTTTCTTGACACTGCCCGTTTTCTTGACCAACGTTCGGAGACCCGCCTTGTGCCGTTGCAATTTTCCTTTCTGCAGAGGACTGAGTGGAACATTGCCTTTTAACACATTATGGGCTACTTCACACAAACACCGTACCAAGTCGGGATCCGCGCCGCGCACCAGGGCCCGGCCCACCTCCGGTGGCGCGCTGCGTAATACGCGCAGAGCCGGCGCGTGCTTGCGTACACGTGCAGACATGATGATGAATGAGGGCTAGAGTGCGTTGTCTTCTTCTTTTATCTTTTATCTTCTTTCTTTACTCATTTGGGTGTGTACACCGTCTGTATCTCGCCGGGAAAAATGAGGGTACGCAATCGAAGGGGTGAGGGCGTGTCTTGTTTCAAGTCGATGAGTAGATACCCGTGAGCAGGTTGGGTAGCATCTTCAAAGGCTTCTCGTACAAAGGCCGTGTTTTTAGGGTACATCTGTTGAGCCAGGTGGGTAATTTGTGAAGCGTCTCTGGGGTTTTTGAATAACACCACATACTGAGCATTCAAACTAATGTTCCTGTGCTCTTTGTTCTTACTGAAGAGATTCTGTACGATGTAGATGATGCTCAACCGACGATGATGGCTGCCTTTGGTAAAGAGACGGGTGATTCGACTGTCCGTTTCCGTCATGAGATCGTCCACCACCACCAAGGTGTCTTGGGGTGTATCCTCAGGGGGTAAACCTTCCACTAAGGTGAGTCCCGGGACACGGGCCAGTGCCTCGTACGCGGGTTGCCAAGCGCCATAACACCACAGGATGCGAGCTAGAGGGGGTGAAATGAGGGCTGACCCGTGTTGGATGAGACGTTGAACGAAGTGTGTTTTTCCCGACCCTGTCGGTCCAGCGATGAGACACGTGAAAGGATGCTGCCATCGAGGATCCATAGTTTTTTTATTTGGTGATTTGCGCTCGACGGTTAGAAGCCCACCCCAGTTGTCGTGGATGCCGCCGGGGATCGTACTCGAATGGGTACCGTTGTCGTGGTAAACATTGTGATTCACGGGGATCCACTGCAAATATTTTTAGCGGCGTCGTAGTGGGTGTACTAGATGGTGGTGGAGTGGAAGGATCGTCCTCGCTTCTCAGGGATGACGGAAGATGACGTGGAGTAGTCGTTGTGGTAGGTGGCTGGATGTAGCGGGTAAAGGGTAACGTAGTGATGGCTGGAGTACACGGTGTGGACGTCTTGGATGGAAACGTGGGTGTCTGGGTTGATACGTGGCGAACCCTTGACGTCTTGGCTGGTGTAGGCAGTGTGGTCGTCGTCGTGGTGGTCGAAGTGGTGGATGATGGAGAACGCAGGTTGTTGAAACAGGATATCACGTACGACAAATCGTAGAACACGCCTGTAAATAACGTACCCAGAACCACTACTAGACACAAAACAGTACCGACTTGTGCTTTTCGAGTTCGTAGCAGTAACGGTAGACGTGTACTATCCATGGTACAATCCTACACTGAAGGCGGGTGGTGATAGGCGTTAGAATTTATAGACGTTTCATGTCACGGCCGGACACCCAGGAATTAAACGAACGAGGCCACCCTTGCCATTTGACGAAATGATAGGGAATGCCACGTCGACGTTCCGTTTTCAAAATCTTTTCCACCGTGTAGTAGTCTTTCGGTGTTTTCACTATGGGTTGTAATTCTGCCTCGTAAAACGTGCCTTGCAGTCTCTCTCCTTGTAGATCTTCCAGTTGATAGACGTGTGGCTGTCGAGGTTTATGGCGAACGATGACAAAGTGCTCGTCACTCCAGTTGGGCAAGTAACTTTTCTCAAATTGGCCTTTCACTTTACTGATCCGTACCACATCTCCACGTTTGTAACGGGGTGCCGTCAGTGATTGTGGTGGACTGGATGAGTACAGCGTAGCACGCACTTGATGTTCGTTGCGTTCTGTCACATCACGGGGAGCTCGCTGGATACTGCGATGATAGGCGCGATTGTAGCCTTGGACCAGTTGAGGTAATACATCGATGTAGCGTCGAGTGTTTTGGGCAGTAAAATACTTGTACATGCGTCCTTTGAAGGTGCGATTGAAGCGTTCCACCACCGAAGCTTTCGTCTCGTTGTACGTATGAAAGAAAAATACCTTCTGTTTCTTAAGAAAGGCTTGAAAGGGTCGGTTGAGAAATTCTGTGCCTTCATCCGTTTGCAAATAAAGAGGTTTGCGCCCCGTCTTGAAAATCTGCTGAAACGCTCCTATTAGATTCTCTCCTGTTTTGGTGCGAATGGGTAGTACCCAGGCATACTTGGATAAAATATCGATACAGGTCAATATGTACCGATGTCCATCATTGTGAGGTGCAAATCGACTCATGTCCACTAAATCCGCCTGCCATTGCGCGTCTATACCGCCTACGATCACCCGGTTACGGCGAAAATGACGTCGGGCAGCTCGATGTAAACTATACGTGTCTTGGGTTTTTAACCAGTCTCGAACTTCAGTTCGACTAATGCCTTGAGAATGGGCCGCTCGAGCTAGCGCTCCCACAGCGCTATACGCGGCTGGACTCGTAGGATTGTAATACAAATCGGTTAACACCTTGTTAATCACTGTAGACGCCTTTTTCTCCTTTTTTCGGGACCGCCGCATCACGGTCTTCTTATTACCCTTCATCGTTCTGGGTCGTCCCCGTCATGTGTGTTGTTCTCTTCATCTGGTGACACTGTCACTCTAGCCTCTGTGCATTCTATAGATATAGTACTTTCCCCGACTGTAGTATCGGATTCATCATGTAGTTTTTCATGAGGTTCAGCCAGCGCGTCTTCTATAGCACGAGCCCATGCTAACTGGTCGGGTGATCGGTCGTCCGGTGTAAACAACTGGTCCACAATAGGCACTATTTTCTCCAAGGCTGACCACAGAGTGGGAGTTAGGATGAAACTTCGCGCAGGATCTTGGTAGCGGCCCACCCGTGGGAAGAGGGCGGTACGGTATACGTAAATGGCATTGTCCATGTGGATGAGGTGTCCGTCCAATTCACCGCTCAACACCCGTTTAAATTTAGTCCATCCATCACGCTGTAGTGTCACCGTATTCGATAGAGTCTCAGCGGGCGCCCAGCAAATAGCTCCACAATCTTCCACCAGGGTGACTTTATCTTGATAAACGTATAATCCCACCTGGTAAGGTGTAAGGGGGAGGATAGCTCGTAGTGACATGCTTGCTCTAAATGTCGAACGGAGAATGATACACACTCTGTCTCATCCCTGGTATTTATAGGGTCAGGGACTATGGTCGGGTGATCGGTCGTCCGGTGTAAACAACTGGTCCACAATAGGCACTACTTTCTCCAAGGCTGACCACAGAGAGGGGGTTAGGAGGAAACTTCGCGTAGGATCTTGGTAGCGGCCCAGGCGTAGGAAGCGGGGGGTACCGTATACATAGATGGCATTGTCCATGTGGATGAGGTGTCCGTCCAACTCACCGCTCAACACCCGTTTAAATTTAGTCCAGCCATCACGCTGTAGCGTCACCCTATTCGATAGAGTCTCAGCGTGTACCCAGCAAATATCTCCACAGTCTTCCACCAGGGTGACTTTATCTTGATAAACGTATAACCTCACCTGGGGTGTAAGGGGCAGGATGGATCGTATGTGGCATGACATGCTTGCTCTAAATGTCGAACGGTGAATGATACACACTCTGTCTCATCCCTGGTATTTATAGGGTCAGGTACTATTCTGTGAGAGGCTGCTCCTGTGGAGAAAGTACTTTATCGACCACGGGCACTACTTGTTGCAAAGCCGTCCATAGATCGGGGTCCAGAGTAAATCCCCCTCGCTTGAGACAGATAAGTCGGGCAAAATAAGGTCCGCGGAAAATGTACACATCGTGACACAGGTGAATACTATCCCCGTCGAGATCACCGCATAACACACGTTTCAAGGTAATCCAGCCTTCCGGAGATAAAGAGATACGCGCCGGTTCAGCCGTGCACCAACACCGGCTATCATCATCAATGAGTTCCACGCGTTGGGGATATAATAATAAGGTACAATCCGGTGTGAGAGTACGGGTAGCGACAGAATTGGCCTCAGGATACAGTACGTCGTGAACCTCGGTAATAATAGCTTTCAGCGCCTGCCATAATGCCGGCCAAAGTACAATAGCGGCACCCCCACACTGTTGCAACCGCGGAAAAAAAGAATCATCTCTTCCACTCCGCAGGTAGACACCGACTCCGACATGCAAAAAATCCACTTCGGGCTCTTTCCCCTGTAACATTCGTGTTAATAGAGTCCAGCCGGCTAAGCTTAAACATAATTTCACTTCTATAGGATGTTCTTTGATGAGCTGCAATTCATGATCATACACGATGATAATCACATCAGACGTCAGTTGAAAGAAAGCGAGCTCCTTGCCCGGCGCTGCCATAATGATGAATGATAAAATACCAGCCAGGCAAAAATTTATATATACCGATTCTTGCTAATGTAATAAAAAATTGTAAATAAAAAAAATTCATACTCTGAGAAAATAATTAAATTAACAATGCAATTTTTTGTAGGCGCTCCCAGAGTGCATAAATTGATATTCTTAAGTAATAACATGATAAAAATAAAATAATATCATTGCTGGAATATAATATCAAGTCATGATATTTACCAGAACAATCAATACTGCTCTGAGATAGCAAAACCCGATACTTGCAAAGCCATACTATATATGTAATAGAGGCTATACGTACGTGAAGGTATTTTTTAAATGCTAAACTGTGTGAATGGCCCCCTTTTGACACAGCTTATAAATTTAAGGAAACGTTAATTCAATGAAACAATTACTGAAATAGGTAGCCCATATCCTTTTCATAATGCTACCTCAATAAAACAATGTAATTCATACGACAAACACATTTAATAAATTACGAAATAGCATTAATTGGAACAAAAAATGTGTGCTGTCCAAACAGAGTTGCGTCCCATTTTTTTGCCACAAAATTCAATTGGAACTGCGTAGATTGTGTTTCTTGCCGTGAAACGAAGGCTATGTTTTCATAATTTTCTAGAGTTCTCTTTCGATAAACCCGCTGGAATTTTCAGGGAACTAGTATAAGGTTGTAAGTGATAGTCTTCATGTATTTTTAACCCGGAAAATTAATTTATTTTCAATGTACCGGTTTTCCCGTACTTCCGTACTTCAACATTACGCATCGAAAACTTGCTAAAAATAATAAAATAACGGCGTAGTCAAGCGGTAGGCGGCTAAAATTTTAAATACTATACCATGAATTATCTGAGTTCAATTGGAAATAAAAATTCTACGGGCATTGATATGTATTGTAAAATCACAGCCATTTATAATTGAGAAAGAAACACACACAGATTTTTCAAAGCACGCCAGAAAAATACACAGCCTACACGATTTCGCAAAGGTCCGCGCTTTGTCTATATATAGTGCCCCCGCTTGAATCGGTTCATTCCAAAACTTTTTGACATGTCACAAACAGAGAGAACACAAGAGATGGAAGAAGCACCAAAGACCACCGAGCATGAAGAAGTTCCACTATCCAGAAGAAAGCGAAGAGCGATGCTGAGAGAAATCCAAAAGGAAGTGCCGCAGTTATCACGGCGGAAAAAACGCGCAATGTTGCGGGAGATTAAGACGTTCTGGCTGCGAGAATTTTCGGGCTGGCAGGCCATGCTGCTGGGGGGAGTAGGAGGCAGGGGAGTCAGCACCGCCGAGAATGTTCGGGCGTTGCTAAACGGCGCTCGAACAACCATCAACGAGGAGGGGTGGTTCGACCTATTGCAGCGGACCATGAATGAAGCCATGCACCCCACCCCTCCTCCGGTGCTGGCGGTGAAGCCGCAAGAGCCATCATCATCACCACCGGCACCCTTCCCCCTGCAAGACCTGCCAGCCCCGGTATTTGAGGAACCACCCAACACTACCATCATAGCGCCGGCCAATTTCTTAGATGGACAACCCATTTTTGTGGATGATGACGATGACGATGACGATGTGCAGCATCTCTATACCATCAGCCCTCACCGGTACTTCTCCGTGAGTGAGATGACTACGGGGGAGTAGACAGGCAAACTCCCCTGGTGAAGAAAACACCATATCAAATTGACCATAAACGTCCTTTTCAGGACGAACCAATGCTTCGAAAGAGGAAGCTTGTAACTTGCACACAAATTTCAAAAGCACAGATGTCCCATATTTACCCTTTTTTATTTTATTAGCAAAACTACATCACCAAAAAACAATCCCTGCCCCAAATATGAACAGTCCTTGTGAGGACTAATCTCTCTCTTATAAACACAGGATTTTATTTTTTCTCTCTCCCAGTAATTAATTAAATATTACACAGTCCGAATGATAACGGACTCAAATTTTATTTTTGAACCCGGACATGTTACTAATAATTCAACCCGAATAATAACGGGAGAAAATTTATTTTGATAAAAGTTATAACAACCCGAATGATAACGGGAATTTATTTGAACGAACACAGGGATATATGTGTGATCTCGTGTTAATTTTTTGTGCGTGGTTAGAAGTTCCCTTTCGGAAAAGATGGATGGTTATAAAAATAACCGTTGGGATATGTAATAAGCTATTACATCGTTGAGAGGGCCTGTCTTCTATCAGCACAGACGGGGCATGTCAAGGGCAGTAATTCACACTCTAGGGGTTTGTTGGCCTGTGCACATGTTGGTATTTGGGCCCGGCGATGAATGCAAGTTTCACATAAGGCTTGGTGTCCGCAGGGTGCGATAGCATATTTCGCAAATTGGTTACTACATTCCACGCAGTGTAAATATAAGGCGCTTTGGCGTTCTGTGTTACAGCCCAATGTTGTTGTTGTTATTGCCCAAACATAATACACCTCGTCTTGGATTTTTTTTGGCTTATTTTCCTGTCTCTTATTCTCTTTGGCCTTGCATCTTTTCTGTATTTCCTCTCCTGTTGCCTATTCCTATTCATCCTGACATCTTTTCTGTTTTTTCTTGCGTCTACCCTCTTCTTTGTTAAATGTTTTCTCTCTGTTTTTCTTGAGTCTTCCCTGTTCTCCGCCTTGTCATCTTGGCCTTCTTCTGTATCATCGGTTCCATTTGTATCATCGCTTCCATCGGTTCCATCTTGTGCCGTTTCGTCTTCTTTAGCTTGTAGTTGTTGTGGTTTCAACACCCTTTCTAACATGCAGTCTATGTCGTCAAAACATTGGTATACGTCTGGGGTAACATCCGGTGTGGCTGCATGGGCGAAGAAGTTACTCAGCTGCGATGTTTCTGGGGGTCTTCACAATGGGCTGTAGTTGGCGCAGGGTAGTTCCGGGGTTGAGGTGGTGGTGGAAATAAGTCTTTCATTATATCATCTAACCAGGGTTCGTCATGTACCAAATTAATGATATTGCCGAGGACTTGTACTTGATTATCATCATTTGTGAACAAGTCTGATGTATCAATATCCATAATTTCAGCCAGGGGTGGCTCCATGACTGGGTACTCAGATTAATTGTGAATAATTAAAAAAAAAATACTGCGCTATTTATAGTGTAAGACGCGGACCGTAGCGAAAGCACTCTAGCTGTGTGATATATATTTTACGACGCTGACAAAATATCTGTGTTTGTTTTCCAATTTTAAACGGCTGTGATTTTACAATAACTGTCAGTGCACATATAATTTTATTGCAAGTTGAACTCAGGCAATTCAGTGTATAGTATTTAAAAAAATTTAACAGCCTAACGCTACACTATGCCGTTATTTTATTAATTTTTAGTGATTTTAAACCCATAAGGTTAGTGTACGGTAGTATGAAAAACCAGGTACATTGGAAATAAATTGATTTTCCTGGCTAAAAATACGTGTAGACTATGGGTTACAGTCTTATAATAGTTCCCTGAAAATTGTAACGGATTTATCGAAAAATAATAGGAAATTTTTAATGCTTGGACAATGGTAACACAGCACTATACAGTGGGCCAGCATATCTTGCACTGAATGACACCGGCCGCCATTTTGTACCCACCTCCCACCACACATGCCGCCATGTTGTACCCACCTCCCACCACACACACACACATGCCGCCATGTTGTACCCACCTCCCACCACCCACAGCCGACTAGACTATAAATAACGTGTATATTGACATTTATTCACAAATACAAATCATGAGTTCAAGAAGACGACCCCTGTTCACCCACCATCCCCCTAGAGATCCTAGAAATGCTGCTGCTACAGAACACAGAGAGATGGTTAGCAGTGAAGAGGATGGAGGAATAACGATAATCACAAGTTTTCAGAGGGTTCTTGAAGACGAAACCACGTTAATACGCAGTACAGAAGAACTTGCGGAACAACTCCGGCGAGATGTAAGAGCAGAAGAGAATAGACGGTTGCAAAGGCTAAGTCAAGACCAAGAAATCAACAGGATGGAGGCCATAGAAGAAGAAGAAAACGAGGACAATGATATAACTGATGGGGAACAAGACGGCGAGCTTCCATGGTTAAATAGTAGACCTCCAACAACTACAACAACGACGTCGCCTGCCGAAACTCCCAGTATAACGACTTCGGCTGAAGACCGTGCATGGTTAAATAGCAATAGACTTGCAACAACGTCGCCTGCCGAAACTCCAACGACTTCGGCTGCCGAAACACCACAACCATGCCTCAACGAAGCCGAGGTAACCCGCCTCAACGAACGGATTAACGCCATGCGGGAAGACATGAATGTCATGGAGGCGGAGGTTTCCAGACAGAACAAAGAACGACATATACAAGAAAAAAAAACACGATGTAGTATCTGTACGGATGAAGAGAGCTTGTACGCTGTATTACCGTGTGGACATCTGTGCCTCTGTAAAAATTGTTGGGTCACACTGACGTGTGAAGGCGCCATGTGCCGCTGCGTTGACGCAGGGGAGGAGCATCTAAAAATAAAGTGCCCAATATGCAGGAAGCATGTGGGTGGGATAAAGAGAATATACCGCGCATAAGTGTCGTAACACTTTCAAAGGCCCTTTTCAGGGCCACCCCATCTTTCCGGAAGAGGAAACTTCTATCAAAAAAGCACAAAAATTAACACCAACGCCCATCATCCTCTCTCTCAAAGAAAAAAAAAATTTTAAATTTTTTTTAATTTTTTTTTGAAATTATTGAAAAAAATAAAAATTGAAATTATTGAAAAAAAGGATTATTTCAACCCCACACCCAGCCCATTAGATGCCCCTTCATGAATGCTTCACATTGATACCTCACTCGACCCCACTGGACCATTAGGGGCTCCCCTAGCTCCAAAAAAGCTATTTTCATACCCTTCGGCCACCGCGCATGCGCAGAATCACCCTGATTCAACCCCACACCCAGTCCATCAGATGCCCCTTCCCCTAAGCTTCAATTTGATACCTCACTCGACCCACTACCCCCAAAATAAAAAAATAAAAAAAAATAAAAAAAAAATGTTCATATCCGAAAATAAATAACCTTTTTGGAGCTAGGGGAGCCCCTAATGGTCCAATGAGGTCGAGTGAGGTATCAATGTGAAGCATTCATGAAGGGGCATCTAATGGGCTAGGTGTTGATTGGACGAGAGTAACTTTATTTTCATATTTATTTTCGGATATGAACATTTCTTTCTTTTTTTTTTTCTTTTTTTTATTTTGGGGGTAGTGGGTCGAGTGAGGTATCAAATTGAAGCTTAGGTGAAGGGGCATCTGATGGGCTGGGTGTGGGGTTGAATTAGGGTGATTCTGCGCATGCGCGGTGGCCGAAGGGTATGAAAATAGCTTTTTTGGAGCTAGGGGAGCCCCTAATGGTGCAATGGAGTCGAGTGAGGTATCAATGTGAAGCATTCATGAAGGGGCATCTAATGAGACGTGTTGGAGCTATTTTACTATTAAAAAAAAGAAAAAAGAATGAACACTAAGCATTTTTTAATTTTCTACTATTTTTATTAACATAGAATGAACGTATTCACAAGGGTATTGAAATTTAATACAATTATATATGAGTATTGAATTTTTTAATACAATTAACAGTCAAAAAACTCTGAAATTTTAATACAATTATACGCTCTCAAGATCAATAAATGTGTATGGTAAATGTTTTTTCAACACTTGTTCTCAATAGTTCGTCAACAAGACTTGTTTGAATTCATCATCATCTTTCCGTCCCTGGTGCACGTAGATGTACGTAATAATCCCTTCACGTGGAATTTTGGGAGGGCAGGCAACTACCACTGCCAGGGCAATTTGCGTCTCGGTCACAGCCTGTAGTGCCTCAGTGATCAGTGCGTATGAGGGTACACTAGTGTTCTGTGGAATTTGAGGTCTGATGAGATCCAGGACTGTGTCGACGTACTTCTTATAAATATAGTGAGACACCTGGTAGGCCAGAGCTTGACGAATTGTACTTGCAAGACTCTGCAACTTCCGCCACGCCGTTAATTTCAAAGTGACACCCTGAGGACAAGCAACAAGCTCTTGCGTATCTAACCGCCTTCGCCATTTTCGAATATGCACCAGGAGCTGATCGTTGAAATAAGCACAGCTCACAAAGATGTCGTCACCCACATGAAATTTCGCTTCGTCATTCCCCTGGTCGCGAATAACCGCTTCGATGGCGTAATCAAGGGTCTCCAGTTTTTGCCAGGTGTCTAAGGTCATGGCAATATGCTTACCAGGTCTGTCGTTAAAGCCCGCTGCATTAAAATGCACTTCTTCGTCTTTCACACTCACAGTTAAATAAGGTGAGAGCTCCCAAATGTCCTTGTGGGCTGCCTGGTAGGCCTCTTGGATAAGGTTGTTGATCTCCTGGACAGACATAGGAAGTTCTACCTCTTGTTTCACAGGCACTTGCTGGGGTACTACTGGCTCCTCAATCACTGACTCAGGTATTTCTAACGGTGTTAGTCGGGGGCGTTTGGGTCGTCCAGCGCGTTTGACAGGTGTACTCTCTGGGCTAGTGTGCGTACGTTTGCTAGCTGTACGCTCTTCGGTAGTGTCCATCACTAAGAAATCATCATCTACAAGGGGAATTTCAAGTAGATCCGCTAGTTCGCCATTTCGCGTGATCTTCAGCCCCTCCACGAAGGCTGGAAATGCATAGGGGCCACAGCGCAGTAGACGGTCGATGAGAGCTCTGTTTTGTCGTGAAGGGGTGTTCTCCGCCATGATATCTTCGACACCCGCTTTCAGGAGTATGTTTTCCTGCATAAGGAAATCACATAGTTCAGGCACATGCTCCATCTCATCAACGAGGCGAGGACGGTTCTTTTGAAGCGTGACTAGGTCGGCTGAATTCATCATGACTATGGGCTCAGGCTGGTGAGTAACTGCTACGGTGTAAAAGTCTGGTGAATTTGCACTGGTAAAAGTGAAAAAAGTAAAAGGTTCACAGCTCATACAAAACAGGCAAGCAGGCTGGATGACTGACTAGAGGTGAAGCAAGCAGGCAGGCAGGCAGGTAGGCAGACAGGGAGGCTGGTCAGGTCAGGTAAGTCACAGTGCTACGCAGAGTAGTGCAATGAATACACCCCTTTCCCTAAAAATCGACTCCTTTTATACGTTTTTCTACAATCCGCCATTTTGTACCCACCTCCCACCACCATCCAACCAGGCCGCCATTTTGTACCCACCTCCCACCACACACACACACACAGGCCGCCATCTTGTACCCACCTCCCACCACCATCCATCACGCATGCATGTGGTGGGAGGTGGGTACAAGATGGCGGCTACCCACCTCCCACCACCATAAAACCAGGCCGCCATCTTGTACCCACCTCCCACCATCACGCATGCATGTGGTGGGAGGTGGACCAGGCCGCACCCACCTCCCACCACACATCCATCACAGGCCGCCATCTTGTACCCACCTCCCACCACACATCCATCACGCATGCGCACATCCACACTTATGACGTCAAAACAAGTTCTGCGCATGCGCAGTGAAGCGCTATTAACTTTAAAGACTCTTTGTATACTACTGACAATCATAATAACTATTTGTACATTTGTATACAAACACAATATCCAAATATCTCCTCCTTTGACATAAGGGAGGGAGATTAAAAATCCGACAGAGGTTTTCGTAGTTACATCGCTCATATGGGTTAACCGTCTTGAAACATAAGAATTTTATAAACTTTATCTGGACCCTTTCGATTGCATCTTGTTGCTGTTTTTGCCATGGGGACCAGAAAACCGTATTCGAGAATGCTTCTCACATGAGAAACATAAAGATTTCAAAGATTGAATGTTGGAGAATGACTTACAACTCCTCTTGATGAATCCTAACATTCTAAATGCTCTGTTAACAATTAGGGAGGTATGTTCCTTGTAATTTAAATTATGAGTGAGCATAATTCCTAGATTTTTGATTCTAAATATTCGTTCAATGTCAGAATTATTCAAGGAGTATTCGACATGAATTGGAATTTTCTTATTCGTAAAAGAAATGGCGTAGCATTTAAGAACATTTAGAATGAGTTTCCATGTCTGGCACCACTGGTGTAAACGGACAATATCGCCTGTAATAAGATACAGTCTTCCAAAGTTCTAATGACTCTACAAAATTTGGCGTCGTCGGCATATAATGAACATAAAGAATATTTACAGACACATAGGGAATGTCATTTACAAAGCTGACAAAAAGTAGAGGCCCTATAGTAAAGAACCTTGGGGAACGCCTGATGTAACGGGACGCCAGGTCGACGAACAGCCATCTATCACAACACGTTGGCTTCTATCGGATAAGTATGAGCCCAAACAATTCAAGATCAGGCCATTAAACCCATATCGTTTCAGTTTGTAGATAAGAAGTTTGTGGCTAACTTTATCGAAAGCCTTACTGAAATCCGTATATATAGCATCGACTTGTCCTTTGTTATTGAAGGTTTCAGAAAGAAAGTCTGTGTATTCAACAAGATTGGTTTGGGTTGAACGCCTTTTCACGAAACCGTGTTGTGATTCTGTAACTGATTGTTTTACATGTTGATAGAATGTATGGTGAACAACTTTTTCAAAGAGTTTGGTAATCAGCGACAATAGTGATATCGGTCTATAGTTCTCTACCTTTGACTTGTCGCCACTTTTAAACACTGGAACAACGTTTGCTTCTTTGAATCATTGTGATTGGCACACATAATTCAGCAGCACACTCTTTCAAAACAAAGCCTGAAATATTATTGGGTCCGAGGGCTTTGTATACATAATGACATTTTGTAGTTGTTCGAAAACGTCATTGTAAGACACAGTTAAAATGGATAACGAAGATGCAATGACCTCGTTGAAAGGCGGGTATTCATCGATGTCGCTGTCGTCAGTGAAACTGGAGCTGAAATATTCATTGAACAGCTCAGCGACCGCCGCCGGTTTATCAGCTAGAGAATTGTTGTAACATATAGAGCTAATTGGGGATTTTCTGTTCGTCTTGGTTTTCGCGTAACTCCAAAACAACTGGATTTCCGCCCCTTTAAACCCACTAAATATATGCATATGTCATATGTGTAGATATCACATATATTGTACATGTATCGTAAAAGATGTATCGAACAGCTCTAATATGAATAACTGCGTTAACAACTGCGTGATAAATGTACAATAGGTTTTCTAACCATTTTCAGCTACAATTGTGACTGATCATCGAATACCACGGGTCTGTAAGATTATACAAACATTACTCCATTTCGATTCTTTTGGACTCGTATATAATAGGGAAGAAATAAAAATCCAAAATAAGTTAACACGAGCTGCAATTTGTTCAGGGACCGTAGATCACCATGTGTATGGGACTTGTATAAAGGGTCAGCGAAACTGGATGGGTTAATGGCGGGGTACAGGTTATTTGAGGACAGAAGGACGAAGGGGGATAAGCGAGGGGTGGTGTAGCAGTGGCGGTAAAAAAGAAAAGACAGGGGTATGAGATAACGATGGAAGATATGGGGTTAAGCAAGGAAGGAGAGGAATGGGGTGAAATTATCAATGAAATACTGTGGGTATCCGGGGATTTTGGTGGGAAATATGCAGTGGGTGTGATGTATGCAGCACAGCAAGATGTGGAGAGATCTTGGAATGACCGACTCTATGATTTAGTAACAGCACAAATTGCAAGATTGGAAGAAATGGGGTATAGTATCATTTTGTTGGGTGATTTGAATGGACATATAGGGAACAAAGTGGGAGAGGGGATTCCGGGTAACAAAGCAGGTAAGAATTTGAATGGGAAAAGAATATTGGACCTCGAAGCAAGTCAGGAGCTATACATTGTAAATAGATCCAACAAATGTTCAGGGATTTGGACAAGGGAGAGTGGAGAATTGAAAACAGTGGTAGATTATATTCTGATAAGTGAACAGGAGTTGGGAAATGTCGAATTCATGGTTGTGGATGATGACTATAACTATGATATAGGTAGTGACCATAACTGGGTTATGATGAAAATGTCACAAGACATACAGAAGGAGTATGGGAGGCAAAAGATGCAGTATAGATGGGTTATCAATGAAGAAACAAACTGGGAAAAGTTTCGGATGAATGTTGAATACGAATTCTTTCACTGGGAAACGGAGATAGAGAAACTGGTAACTGGGGGTGAACAGGGTGTGGTAGAAATGATGGTTGAAATGTTTAACAAAAGGTTAATAGATGCTGCACGACAGAATATCCCATGGGTGAAGTGTACATTTGGGAAAAGACGAGGAAACAGTGACCTAAGGCGGGCAAGACTGGAAAGACGTGCAGCTCGTCAGGAATTAAAAATAGTATCTTTGTGCGGGAGTGGTAAAACGAAAGAGATAGTGGAGAGGGCTAGAACTGAATATGAACGGACAAGAAAACAGGTTAAAGACCTATCCTGTGAGATTACAAGAATACGTAATCAAGAGGTAATTTGTAGAATCGAGCGGGAAGGTAAGGAAGGGAGTAGAACATTTTGGAGGTTTGTGAATGAAGGGAACAAGCCGGTGGTAACAGGGGCATTAAAAACAACTCAAGGGGTGACAACGAGCAAGGCATATATTAAGGAAATGGTGGAAACAAAATGGGAGGAGGTGAGCAGGGAGCATGAACATAGAGCAGCAGATGAAGTTATATTAGAGAATATAAGACAGGAAGAGAAAAAATGTTTGAACGATGAACATATAGAGATGGAATCCATTCTAGTTGAACCTGAGATAGAGGAATTAAAGATGATTATCAAACAGCTAAAGCGATCAAAAGCTATGGGAATGGATAACATCCCAAATGAGTTTCTGAAAGAGGGTGGTGAGCGGTTAGTAGAATGTCTCTATATACTCCTATGTAGAATATGGAACGATGAAACGATTCCGATGGTATGGAAAGTAGCTAGGATGACCCTGTTACATAAGGGAGGAGATAAAAAGTTACTAGACAATTACAGGGGGATAACCGTGACCAGCAATGTTGGGAAAGTGTTTGTAAGGATCTTAGGTAAAAGACTTCAGAGAGATGTAGAATCCAGGGGTTTACTGGGGGAAGTTCAAGCCGGATTTAGGAGGGGTAGAATGTGTTAGGATAACCTCTTTATATTGACACAAATACTAGAACAGAGGAGGGCTATACACCAGGGCAGTTGCTTGGCATTCATAGACATAAGAAAAAGCATATGATCGAGTATGGAGAGAAGCACTATGGGCAGTTCTACAAGGGTTAGGTTATAGTGGCAAGATTTTGAATATAGTTAAAAGTTTATATAAAGAAGTCAAATTCAAGATAGGCTTCGGGGATGTTGAGACAGATTTCATAGAGCTAAAAGAAGGATTGAAACAGGGTTGTGTTCTGTCTCCATTATTATTCGCCTTGTACCTTGCAGAGTTAGGGAGACGGTTATTAGCATCAGGGGTGAGCATTAAGATAGGAAAACAAATTATGCCTGGGGTCTTCTTCGCAGATGATATTCTGTTACTAGCAGAAAAGAGAAAGGAATTACAGATTCTACTGGAATATTTGGTTTTGAACGTAAGATCTTGTATAGTCCCATAAAGAGTGCTGTTATGGTTAGTGGACAAGTTAAACATGGTAATATTAAATGGAAACTAGGAAAAATTGATGTGAAGGAAGGTGAAGAATATGATATGGAGATAGGAGAGGTGGACGAATCCAAGTATTTGGGAGTTAAAGTGAGGACGAAGGGTAGTATTTTTGTCAGCCCAAAACAGTTAATGGTTAGCAAGGCTAAACAAATGCTCGGATTGATCAAGTCTATAAGTAGCAACTCCTGTAATCGTAGTATGCGTGCTAGAATACTTTGGGAGAGAGTAGCTATCCCTAGGATTTTATATGGAGTGGAAATTGTAGAGCTTGATAGGCAAACGGTAGAGGCTCTAAATTTGGTGGAGCTCCAGGTGGGCAGATGGATCCTAGGGGTAAACAGGCTGACAGCAACGGAAGCTATTTATGGGGAGCTTGGATGGACAAGGATGGAGGAGAAAGTGAGCAGATTGAAGCTAAACTATTATGGACGGCTTAATTTATTGGATGAGGACAGATGGGCTAAAGTAGTGTGGAAGGAAGGAATCAGAATAAACAAACGCACAGGATGGTTTGAGGAACTAGATATAATACAACGACGGCATGATATTGATTTATCGATGATAGAAAATGGGATTAAACAGTGGAAAGAAGAAGTATTCCTGAAAATTCAGGATGGATGGGAGGACAGCTGGAGGGAAGGTGTGAATAGTAAGATTTCACTCCAGGTGTATGGGAACAAAGAATTTCCTAAGCGTGAGAATTATGTTGACTGGATGGGAGATTTTTCTTGGTTGGCAAAAGCTAGAGTCGGGTCACTGGCAACTCGAAGTAGACTGAAGACGGACTTCGAAGAAAAGAAGTGTAGAACTTGTGGGGAAGTGGAAAATAGTAAACACATAATACTAAAATGTGTCAGATTTAATGCAGAAAGAGCGATGCTGAAAAAGAATGTACTCAAAAAGAGTACCATGAATGGGATACAGTGGCAGAAAGTGAGCTGGGATGACGGGGACAATACATGTTTAACTGAGGTACTTCGATTAGGTACACACCCATTGAATAGACAGGAGAGTGGTCTCATTAATGATTTTATTAGGGATGTTTGGGAAGTACGAAAAGAGTTGGACTAGGCGAAACAGGTATATACGGGTCAGGGGAAATGGCAAGATTATTCAAATAGAATCAGAGATGATGGGGAGAAGTAAGCATCAGGAATTATTTACCATTGACACAAGGGAACATACATGCACACAGGCTGGTCTGGGAATGATGGATGATGGAAGCTATGGCATTGGATTATATTATCCTGCGGGAATGGGCACGAGAGTATATACGGGCATATTTGATCGTGGAAAATAAGGGGAAATTAAGAGAGTGATCACAGAAGACAGTGGGAAGCATGAGTGTGAATATGCACAATGAGGGAATGTACTGAGATGATAGAGAATAACAAGTGAAAATACTTGGGGAAAGCACAGGTGTATATAAGGCATGGTATTTTATGACATTGAATGAATATGCACAGTAAAAGGAAAATAGTGGGATATTACATTGAGGACAATGAGAAATACTGGGTGTTATTTACATGTCACTGGATTTATGATCTCCGGAAATAGGCAAAATGACGGGAAATACTGGGGTATTTTATTGGAGAAAATGAAAAGAAATGGGTGGAATAATTGGTGAATATATAGAGATGATTAAGAGAAATAGAGGTAAGACTGGGGACCTGATCAAGGTTAGATGATATGGATACAGATGTAAAGAAGATATAATGGGGAATTACCATGGCTATGCGTCATTGATATGAGGGAGCAATTGTAGGGCGGTGTGGGGGAACGCGTTGCACGGCATACTCTGTATAAGGGAAAAATAGTGGGATATTGCATTGAGAAAAATGAGAAATAATGGGTGAAATTTTCATGGCACTGGATTTATGATTTCGGGAAATAGGCAAAATGATGGGACATATTGGGGCATTTTATTGGGGAAAATGAAGAGAAATGGGTGAAATAATTGGTGAATATATAGAGATGATGAAGAGAAATAGAGGGAAGACTGATCAAGGTTAGATGATATGGATATATATGCAAAGAAGATATAATGGGGAATTACCGATGGCTATGCGTCATTGGTATGAGGGAGCATGTGTAGGGCGGTGTGGGGGAACGCGTTGCACGGCATACTCTGTATGGGACCTGATCAACATTAGATGATATGGATACAGATGTAAAGAAGATATAATGGGGAATTACCGATGGCTATGCGTCATTGGTAGGAGGGAGCATGTGTAGGGCGGTGTGGGGGAACGGGTTGCACGGCATACTCTGTATGACCTGTGCCCATTGTAATACGATGGAGTGCCCAATCAAACCAACCAACCAACCATGGGGGTATAATTGAATACAGATGTGTCGTCAGTCATTTTGCTCAGGATCAGCTTTTGGTGGTACAATTGTTGATGTTAGTCAGAACATTTTCACGAAATATTGATAAATGATCGATGTAATTAAAAATTCATTGTAAGTCTGAAAATGTGCAATACATGTGATATCTACACATATGACAAATGCATATATCTAGTGGGGTTAAAGGGGCGGAAATCCAGTTTAAGTTCAACAAGAGCCCAAAAGAGCTTTAATATACGTCCGTGTATCTGGAATTACATTGGTCCAAATTTCAAGGTTGTTTAATAGCCGTGATTCCAATTGGTAGCTAGCAATCCAAAGAAAGATCTACAATTTTGT
>JAVTVY010005853.1:0-39602 GCA_036873755.1 Hanleya hanleyi
ACGAGGAGCGTATATATGAAAATTAAGATACTAAATTATTAACTGACCAACAACAAGCCCCTGTGTGCGGTAGCTAAATGTGGTACAGAGTACGGTGGGTCCATGCAAACTTCAAACGAACGAGGATAGCGGGGCTGGGGTAGGAACAAAGCCTGAATTAACATCTGACATACAGGATCGGAATACGGTAGTGTAGGAGTAATCAGCTGCGTCACAGACACACAAACTCAAGTCTCTTACAGCCATTTCAAGGTCAACCTTACTGAATATGTTATCATTGTGGAAAGACTGTTCCTTTGTTTGCAGGAGAAAAGGGCGCCAAAATGATATCGGGGAGCAGTCGATGCCTACGGCAGATGTCGCAACTTTTAGACATGTGGAAAAGTTCTGCCCATATGTGAAATAAAATAACTATTTCACGTATGTTGAAAAGTTTTACACATATGTGTAAAAGTTTTAGACTTATGTGCAAAAACCTTTTTTTCAACATATGTCGAAAACTTTTAGACATATGTTGAAAAGTTTTACACATATGTTAAATAAATTAACTATTCCACGTATGTTGAACACTTTGCACATATGTCAAAAAGTTTTCAACATATGTATAAAACTTTTCACATATGTGGAATAAATTCGCACTTTTAGACATATGTTGAAAAGTTTTATACATACATGTATGTTAAAAACTTTTTGACATATGTGCAAAAGTTTTCAACATATGTGGAATAACCGATTAAATACTGAAACGTATCCTGAGGACCAAGTAAATGTTAAATCCTAAGACCTGGCCGACCGCCGAACCCTCATATTTCAGATACTTACATCGGGCTACACCTATTGAACCTATCCACTACCCTCGGACCCCAGGACCAAGTAAATGTTAGTTTTGGACTTCCTGTCCACAGCTTCTCGGCCTCACCTGTCTCCTAGACGAATGCCAGCCAGACCCCCCGAACTCTCATCTATTCCAAATGCAAACATCTGGCTACACTTATTGAACCCATCCACTACCCTCGGGGAGCATGTTCCCTTCCCTGGGGCACCAAGCCCACCCCATATCTTCTAAACTATGCTTTGCCCGACACCTTACCCTCACATAGTTTGGGAGCTCAGATCGTCCTGTACACTTAATCAACCAATCCACTACCCCCAGGAGCATGTCCCCACCCCTGTGGCATCGAGCCCCACCCTATATCTTCTGAACTAAGCTTCGCCCGACCCCATACCATCATATTTTCCCACAGCTTACATACACTTATTTAACCCATGCGCTACCCATAAAGGATGTCCGCCACCCTATACTGTGCCCAACTATCCATCATTTAAACTAATCCTCTGTCGTCCCCATACCATCATATTTTCCCACAACTTACATGATCCTACACTTATTCTAGCCATGTGCTACCCATGGAAGCATGCCCCCACCCTCAGGGCACTGTGCCCCACAACCCATCACCTAAACTAAGCCTGATCCCATATCCTCCTATTCCCCTGAATGCTACATTATTGAATGCATTGCCCAACTCCATACCCCCATATTTCAATTTCTAATTGTATATCTCTTAATCTCTTATATGTGATACTAACCCGTTATTAGGCGTGAGATGCAGTGTACATGTGCATTGTAGATGTATATACAGGCATACATACCAAAATACCAACATTATATTCCTTATAGTATTTACTAATAGTTTGGTGACATTATTTTATTTCAGAAGTACAATATCAAAAATAACCGGTGGGGGCGATCCCGCAGTACCGAACTCGTTGGTTTTTATACGCCCGCCAAAAAGGCGGACGTATTATGTGATGGCGGTTTCCGTCCATCTGTCCGTGTGTCCGTGTCCGTGAGATTTGATACCTTAAGTGGTCATTCTTGCGTATAAGGACGTCTTAAGAGGTTTTTTCTTCTTAAGTGGTTAACCACCTAAGAATGCCTTGTGCAATTCTTTAAAACAGTGTTTTAATGATGGATATTCTCTATAAGAAACGATTTTAAAACAGTGTTTTTTTTCTTGGTGTTTTTGAACTAAACATCCATCAGTGGTATAATTGTGCAACATTGCAGCCAACTTTCAACAATGCTTCGTTACAATGTTGCACAATTGTAACCACTTAAGGTATCAAATGTGGGTAGGAGCATGTGTCCGTCCGTCCGTCTGTCCGTCCCCGGTGTCCGGTCTATATCTGGAACACTTTTCTATTTACAGTTCCAATTTTTGGTGAGTGGATACCCTACGTGGAGACGATGTGTCGCGTACAAAAATGAAGGTCGAGGTCAGAGGTCAAAGGTCACTGGCCTGAAAAACAGGAAATTACTTAAAGAGGTAATAGTGTCATTTAAAAAATCTTCAGCAAAAAGCATATTTCGGTAAAAGTTATTTAGTAGTTGAGAACAACTATGGTGAACGTTTTTCTGTGACCTCATTTTTTAATATCACGCGCATTGAAATCACACTTCTGACATTCTCTGAAAAACGTAACAGCACCTGCACTTGGCCCCAGTGCCTGAGATGACGTCACAGAACGCGCACTAGCATTCAGAGCATGATGCTTTGCAACATCATACTCGATCTTAGAACTTTTATCACACTGTGACGCCTTCTAACGTGACGTCATGGATACCTGGTCACGTTATCCGACGTCATCTCAGTCATTTCCTATTTTTATGTTGTTCACTAGACCCAATTGAAGAATCTGACAATATTGATCCCTATATGAAATACAAGACTTCAAAACTTGAAAATCTGTTGGCAAATGTTGCAAGTGACCATGCTGTTCAGTTTACCCGAACAATTAAAATCACGCTACTACCTCTTTAAGTGTTCTTGTCCGGTCTATATCTCTGAATGTTTTCTATCCACAGTTGCAATTTTTTGTGAGTGGATACACCCGATGGAGACGATGTGTCGCGTACCGAAATTCAGGTCGAGGTCAGAGGTCAAAGGTCACTGTTGCCTAAAATCAGGAAATCATTGATAGTTTTCTATCTACAGTTCTAATTTTTGGTGAGTGGATGCCTTAGGGGGAGACGATGTGTTGCATACCAAATGTAGGTCAAGGTCAAAGGTCAGTGGTACCGAAAAATCAGGAAATCATTAAAAACTTCTAATTTTTTTGTGAGTGGATTCAATAGGGGAAATGAAGTGTTGTATACCAAACATTGGGTCAAGGTCGAAGGTCAAAGGTCACTTTTCCACAAAATTAGGAAATTATTAAAAATAACTTTTTTTTGGTGTCAGTAGATACATTAGGAGGACACGATGTGTCACATACCAAAATGTAGGTCAAGGTCACTGTGACCCCAAAATCATGAAATTGTTAAAAATCGTGGTTTTTTTGTGTCCATTGATATATTAAGGGGAGACGATTTTGTCATGTATCAAAATTCAGGTCAAGGTTAATAGTCAAGGTCACTGTGACCCCAGAATCACGAAATTTTAAAAAATTAGTTTTCTGTGTTTGACTATTCTCGATTCCAGTGTGAGATTTGTGAGCTCTCAGCTCTTACTTCAAGGTCAACTAGTTAGCAAAAGTTAAACCTATTTTAGTTAATCATTCAAAGATCTGATATATGTTACATTCTCAGAAGCACAAAATTGTAGACCTTTCTCTGGATTGCTAGCTACCAATTGGAATCAAGGCTATTAAACCACCTTGAAATTTGGACCAATGTAATTCCAGATATACGGGCGTATATTGAAGCCCCTTGGGCTCTTGTTAATTTTGTGTCGCCTTAAATGAAATGTTGTGTCGCCTTAAATGAAGGACGCCATTTCCTTAACTTTTGCTATCAAATTATGGTTGACCCTAAAGCTTTTGCACAAACATATGTGTCCACACATTTAACTTACTATATTAATTAAAACTTGACTTTGAATCAGTTTGTGATGTGTCAGTCTTCACCAGTGCACATTCTTATGGACCATTACTGTATGACTGGACAAAGTTGTCATTGTATTCTTATATTTGCATACAAATACTCCAACTATTGCATTGTTGTTAGCTTTGTTTGTTCATATATCATCACACAAATTAAGTTACATCAAAACATGCTCCAATTATAGTGTTTCTAACTATACAGATCTGTGCAATGGGATGTGTTAGCTTACTTTAGAAAAAAAATATAATCTTTATTTGAAAGTTTTATAATATCGTTCCTCCTTCAATCCAACCTCAACATCGCTAACATACATGTAGAAATGTATTGTTATTATGAATGATGTGCATTGCCAGTGATGTGCAACCTCAATTGATGTGCCACCCTGAAGGGCTCGATCTTTTTGCGAAGCTGCATGTATACATACTAATCAGTCTTTTATTTTTACAGATGAGAAATGATTTAACGACATCAGATTGACGGCTCAAATGGACGAAGTTGATGGGATTGTAAGTTCTTCTTACCAGTCCGCTGCATTACTTGTGTCATTTTGGGTAAATTATAGAAATGGAGTTTAGGTCAAATGTTTACCTTGTCTTTAATGCTTCAAAATCAGTAGTACATGCAGTAATACTTTTGTTATCTCAGCCAGTTAAATTTTTGTATCAATAATTTTTTTGTTTTCATTATTATCTGTAGTCTACATTAGGTTCACAGACTGTAAATGCCACTATTATAAATATTTAAATATTCAACTGCGTCATGTAATTGATGGTAATTGACAGATCATGTTTTGGATGGATCTTCTCAATACAAGCAATTCTCAATTTGCCCTTGTTCCAAATTTCAGATGGGTAGACACACTAAGGAGGACGAACGACAACAACGGAGGAGAAAAAGGAAAAGGCGTAGAGCAGCAAGTTCATCGGGATTACGTGTAGATGAATGCATGGTGTCCGAAACAACAGGAATGAATGTAGAAGAACATACTATGGTGTCCGGGGAAAATGAAAAAGATTCATCAGTTGAATACGACTCTGATGTGAGTCTGCCTCCCTTTGTGAATACAATTACACTGTCACTGGTTCCTATACTAGCCCATCACGCTGTGGAGGACAGTGAACATTGTTTCTCTGCTAGTTCTGAAATTTTATCAAAAATTCAAACAGATTTGAAAACACAAAGGAAAATGGGGCCAGAGATGACTAGAAATAAAAAAATCAGCTGTGTGCTTTTCAGACTTGTTACTTCCTGCTACATTGTCTTGTAAGGCACATAAACAGTTACAAGACTGTCATGCAAAACCGAAAACAACACAGGAATATGCAGAAACATGCTTGGAAATAGAGAACCTGTACAAGAGCAAAATGCAAGATGCAAAGAGTCGATTGGGTGCCGCATGTAGTTTACTGGACTGCTGATTCCTGTACTTCTATGTGTCTTCATACTGGTATCATAATATTAATATTCATTTATTTGTTGCTTTCATAGAGACTGCTTCTTAAATATTCACATGTTCTTTTTTTACACCCATCAGTTTTGATGAAACAGTTTGGTGTTCATTCATCTGCCCATTCGTTAGCTTTTCTGGAACTTGTCCAGAGTTTTGTCCAAGGTAGAAATAATATGCATCCCCCCTCTCTTCCCTCATTAACTAACTAACCATCATGGAAGGGTGTTTCACCATCTGCCAGTCAAAATTAATATGCACCTCTCCCCTCGCCCCTTCAAGGGTGTTTCACCCTGTGCCAGTCAGAATTAATATGCATCCACCCACTCTCACTGCATGTAACTAACTGTCATGGAAGGGTGTTTCGCCCTGTGCCAGTCAGAATTAATGTGCATCCACCCGCTCTGAGTAACTCTGTCATGGAAGGGTGTTTCGCCCTGTGCCAGTCAGAACTAATACGCATCTCTCCCCTCATTAACTAACTTGTCATGGAAAGGTGTTTCGCCCTGTGCCAGTCAGAATTAATATGTATCAACCCTCTCTCCCTTCATTACCTAACTCTGGCAAGGAAGGGTGTTTCACCCTGTGCCAGTCAGAATTAATATGTATCAACCCTCTCTCCCTTCATTACCTAACTCTGGCAAGGAAGGGTGTTTCACCCTGTGCCAGTCAGAATTAATATACCCTCTCTCCCTTCATTACCTAACTCTGGCAAGGAAGGGGATTTCACCCTGTGCCAGTAAGAACTAATATGTATCAACCCTCTCTCCCTTCATTACCTAACTCTGGCAAGGAAGGGTGTTTCACCCTGTGCCAGTCAGAATTAATATGTATCAACCCTCTCTCCCTTCATTACCTAACTCTGGCAAGGAAGGGTGTTTCACCCTGTGCCAGTCAGAATTAATATACCCTCTCTCCCTTCATTACCTAACTCTGGCAAGGAAGGGTGTTTCACCCTGCGTCAGTCAGAACTAATATGCATCTTTCCCCTCTCCCTGCATTGCCTAACTCTGGCATTGGCAAGGAAGGGTGTTTGCCCTGCAACAGTCAGAACTTATGTGCATCTCTCCCCTCATTACCTAACTCTGGCAAGGAAGGGTGTTTCACCCTGTGCCAGTTGGAACTAATATGCATCTCCCCCCCCCCCTCTCCCCTCGTTAAATAACTCTGGCAAGGAAGGGTGTATTGCACTGTCATTGACTGTTCATGCAGGTTGTAAACTGGAGGTAAACCAAAGTAGATTTGGAATTTACAGATACGGTAAATGAATTTAATTTTGGCATTTGCCTGACATTTAATTTTAAGCTAAATATATGAGTAAAGTTTACATTTGATTCAGTCAGAATGCCACTGTCAGTTTGATGATTGTATATTATGTTAAAAGTAAGGGAATATTAATGCTAGTTCAGCATCAGGCCTTACAAGTTGCTTTTCTGAATAAGAACAAACTCTATGAACATTTGTCTTTTTTCTATAAGATTTTCCTTACATATCTGATGGTTAGGTTACGCATCTCATCAATTTCTACATATGTTTTGACACAGCTATTACATTATTTGTTCTGGAATATTTGTATCTAATTCCGCTCAAACCAGGTCTAGGGGCTGTGTGGTCATTCCACTGAAGGTGTTCACCTGACCATCTACAATAAAAGTTAAAATAAAAGTAGCTGATATACAGAACATCCCAGAAATAACTTTTGAGGTTTGGGATGTCTTTGAGAAGAAATCAGTTAGAATATCAGCCTGTGGGGTCACTTCTTTCCAGGTTCACTAATACATTTCCAACCACCATTTTTGTTTAGCTATTGTTTACCCTATTTTGTTCTATTTTGTTAACAGCATTTTAAGATTTGGAGGCAGAAACACCATCTTTAATTCTTTAAGAAATAGGGTAATTGATTCAGGTTTCCTCCCGGTAGAAGGAAATTGCTTTGTTGATGAAGACTGTTCAGCTTATGTAAACATTGATTAATTGGGTAGCTGCAGCTAAATGTTTTCATGTAAGGTATTAACTTCACAAAATATGCTGAATTGGACATGACATGAATTTGCTAGTTATTTGAGGTTTTGGTATATTATGATCAGGGAGTTCAATTATTTTTTTTATATATATATCTGAATATTCTCATTGTGAACTTTCTATGAACCTATGTATTCAACTGTGCTTGTATGAACAATTATTGTGTATGCATACAGTTTTTCAGTATAAGTAAAAAATCGCTCTTGAACTCCATCTGTTTGTGTTTCTTGGTAAGAATAGGCGTCAGCTCTCACAGAGCTTGTCGTAAGAGGTGACTAACTGAGGCACCCGTGGGGTTTCCAGGTCTGAAAAGAAATAGGACCCCACCCATGTGTGAAAATGAATAGGACCCAACGTAGACTGAAATATAGTTGAAAGCGACGTTAAATCATATTCACTCACTCACCCATTCTTGGACTAGCTTACCAATCAATAGGTGTTTCATGATGATTAGAACTGGGGCAGTGTCTCATTTGTGAGACTGAAGACCCCCCTCCCCCCCCCCTCAGTAAGTATGCTCCCTTTAAATTTTGTCATATCTTGTTGATTCCTCTGAAATGAGAACTGCCAGGATATAGCACAATAATACATTTGCACTGGAGCATGTATTAAAACGCGATTAGTTATTTCACCATGTTGCATCAGAATAGCATTACGGCCATCATAGTCCTGTTTACTGCGGCTCTGGCGACAAAGGTGATGTTCCTTTGAATTCACATGTAGTAAATTCCATTTACTTCACATTTACTCGAAATTTAACAGAGTAAATTCTGTTCACCATGTTAAATTCCAAATTTACAAGCTGTAAATGTCAAATATATTTTTAACTCGGAAATTCTGTAAATTTCGGTAAATGCTAGATTTCATGCAGTGTATACGGGGCATATAAAATACCCCCAGAAATGGGATATATGGAATAAGTTTAATGGGGCATATAAAATACCCCCAGAAATGGGATATATGGAATAAGTTTAACGGGGCATATAAAATAACCCCATAATTTTTTGTATATAACCCGCAAAATGATATATGGATAAAATCATCGCCCCATAAACAGGTTTGAGCATGATGCCCCTTAAACCTTATGAATTGAGTATATATACATACAAAATATACAGACATAACATAATATACACAGTAAAATAATAGATAGGGTACACATACTAAAATACCTCATTAAAAACTTGATGGCGGATACTTGATGGCGGATTGCTTGCTTCTTGGCATGGATATATATTATATGTTACAGCTTTACACAATAGTAATGTTATGCAGTATTCAATTATCTGTAGTACTGAAGCAGTCATATACAAATTTTGCTACATTCTTGGTAATTATTTTGTCTGAACAACTTAACAGTTTTATAAAAAGATCATCGTTTGATATATCGGATGTGACAGATGAGTCAATATTCTTCAACAATATATCCCGATGTGCATTAAAAGCAGTACAGCACAATAGGAAGTGTTTTTCATCCCCAATTACCTGACAGGTTGTACACAGTCTGTCGCATCTGGGAGTCTTGGTATACCTGCCACTTTCTATTGGTAGTTATGTGCACTAATTATGCCCCCCCCCTCTAACTAGAGGGCCATTGTCCGTCCGTCCGTCCGTCTGTCCGTCCGAATTTCTTGTCCGAGCAATATCTCGGTTAATATTTGATGGACAGGATTGAAACTTGCATGGAATGTGCAGCGTTGAGTTTTTTCCGGGTTCGGGTATAATTTTCAAGAGTTATGGCCCTTTTTCTGAAATCTCTGTGAATGAGACTTGTCCGGGCTGGATCTTGGTTAATATTGTATGGACAAGTATGAAATTTGCATGATATGTGGTCAGTGCCCCACAGTTGTGCAGCGTAAAGTTTCTTCATGTTTCGCTTATATTTTCAAGAGTTATGGCCCTTTGTTCCTGAATTCTTCAAATCTTTGAGACTTGTAGGGCTGGATCTCGGTTAATATTGTATGGACAAGTATGAAATTTGCATGATATGTGGTCAGTGACCCATTGGTGTGCAGCGTGAAGTTTCTCTGCTTCCGGTTATATTTTCAAGAGTTATGGCCCTTTGTTTATCAAAACTAAAGTGAATGGGATATATTCATTTGTCCAGGCTGGATCTCAGTCCATAACCGATTTGGACCAGAAAAATGGCTATATTATATGTTATCCTACATTCCAAAGCAGACAACATAGGTCCTGAAATTAAAGTATGAAGTTGCCCCAAAAAGAGTGAATTGGGCGCAAAATTCAAAGTTCACTGATCGCTTCATAATTTCACCACAATATACTCCCAAGGAATGTAGGTCTCATAACCAGGTCACATTTTCGGATTTGGCGAAAGCCCTGGCGACCATCTTGCATCGAAACATCGTATTATCACTTGTTATCTCGCCTTACGAAGTAAAGGGGAGATATTGTGAGAGGGGGAAAGAGGATGTCGTCGTCGGTGTCGGTGTCCCCTGCCTGGAAATGAATGGGTTTTTGGTTTAGCAAGTTAAAAAAAAATCTAGAAAAATTAGAAAAAATATAAAAAAAATATAAAAAATATGGGGGGTGGGTATGCCACCTGGGCCGGGGTACTACCCCTGGGGTACTCTAATGTTAAAATCCCTATGAATGAGTTTTGCGTTTAGCTGAAGTGCACATGTACATCTGTACTTGGAAAGTTTCTTGCATATTAATTTTTCTCCAAATTATGGTAAATGAAGAGTTTTCTGTTTAGGTAAATTGTACATATACATGTCCATGGTAAGTTTGCTCCAGTTGTCAGCTGTCATTGGATGATTATGAAACTTGGTACACATGTTTCTTATGATTAGAGGATGTACCTGTGCTATTTTTGACAAGAAATATTAATTTTTCTCAAAATTATGGCAAATGAAGAATTTTCTGTTTAGGTAAATTGTACATGTAGGCCTCTACATGTATACATATACATGTACATGATAAGTTTGCTGCAGTTGTCAGCTCTCATTGGATGATTACGAAACTTGGTACAAATGTTTCTTATGATTGGAGGATTTATTTGTGCTATTTTGAGATGAAATATTAATTTTTCTCCAAATTATGGCAACTGATTGAGTTTTGCGTTTAGCCGAAGTGCACATGTACATCTGTACACCACAGTTTGCTGCAGTTGTCAGCTGTCATTGAATGATTATGAAACTTGGTACACGTTTCTTATGATTAAAAGATGTACCTGTGATACCATCCATACCATCACTACCATCCATATCATCACTACCATCCATACCATTCCTACCATCACTACCATTCCTACCATCACTACCATCCATATCATCACTACCATCCATACCATCACTACCATCCATACCATAACTACCATTCCTACCATCACTACCATCCATACCATCACTACCATCCATACCATCGCTACCATTCCTACCATCACTACCATCCATACCATCACTACCATCCATGCCATCACTACCATCCATACCATCATTACCATTCCTACCATCCATACCATCACTACCATCCATACCATCACTACCATCCATACCACCACTACCATCCATACCATCACCACCATCCATACCATCGCTACCATTCCTACCATCACTACCATCCATACCATCACTACCATCCATACCATCACTACCATCCATACCATTCCTACCATCCATACCATCACTACCATCCATACCATCACTACCATCACTACCATCACTACCATTCCTACCATCCATACCATCACTACTATCCATACCATCCATACCATCCATACCATCACTACTATCCATACCATTCATACCATCCATACCATTCCTACCATCCACACCATCACTACCATCCATACCATCACTACTATCCATACCATCACTACCATCCATACCATCACTACCATTCATACCATCACTACCATTCAGACCATCACTACCATCCATACCATCCATACCATTCCTACCATCACTACCATCCATACCATCACTACCATCCATACCATCACTACCATCCATACCATCACTACCATTCCTACCATCCATACCATCACTACCATTCCTACCATCACTACCATCCATACCATCACTACCATCCATACCATTCCTACCATCCATACCATCACTACCATCCATACCATCACTACTATCCATACCATCCATACCATCACTACCATCCATACCATTCCTACCATCCATACCATCACTACCATCCATACCATTCCTACCATCACTACCATCCATACCATCCATACCATCACTACCATCCATACCATCCATACCATCACTACCATCCATACCATCACTACCATCCATACCATCACTACCATCCATACCATAACTACCATTCCTACCATCACTACCATCCATACCATCACTACCATCCATACCATCACTACCATCCATACCATCACTACCATCCATACCATCACTACCATCCATACCATCACTACTATCCATACCATCCATACCATCACTACCATTCATACCATTCCTACCATCCATACCATCACTACCATCCATACCATTCCTACCATCACTATCATCCATACCATCACTACCATCCATACCATCACTACCATTCCTACCATCCATACCATCACTACCATCCATACCATTCCTACCAGTCCATACCATTCCCTACCATCACTACCATCCACCATCACTACCATCATACCATACTACTACCATATACCATCACTACCATCCATCCACCATCACTACCATCCATACCATCACTACCATCCATACCATCACTACCATCCATACCATCACTATCATCCATACCATCACTACTCATCATACCATCTATGCCATCCTACCATCCATACCATCACTACCATCCATACCATCACTACCATCCCATACCCATACCATCACATCCATACCATCACATCCATACCATCCATCCATACCATTACTACCATTCCTACCATCACTACCATCCATACCATTCCTACCTTCACTACCATCCATACCATCACTACCATCCATACCATCACTACCATTCCTATCATCCATACCATTCCTACCTTCACTACCATCCATACCATCACTACCATCCATACCATCACTACCATCACTACCATCCATACCATCACTACCATCCATAACATAACTACCATTCCTATCATCACTACCATCCATACCATCACTACCATCCATACCATCACATCCATACCATCACTACCATCCATACCATCACTACCATTCCTACCATCACTACCATCCATACCATCACTACCATCCATACCATTCCTACCTTCACTACCATGACTACCATCCATACCATCACTACCATTCCTATCATCCATACCATTCCTACCATCACTACCATCCATACCATCACTACCATCACTACCATCCATGCCATCACTACCATCCATACCATAACTACCATTCCTACCATCTCTACCATCCATACCATCACTACCATCCATCCCATCACTACCATCCATACCATCACTACCATCCATGCCATCACTACCATCCATACCATAACTACCATTCCTACCATCACTACCATCCATACCATCACTACCATCCATCCCATCACTACCATCCATACCATCACTACCATTCCTACCATCACTACCATCACTACCATCCATGCCATCACTACCATCCATACCATCACTACCATCAATACCATCCATACCATCACTACCATCCATACCATCACTACCATCCATACCATCACTACCATCCATACCATCACTACCATCCATACCATCACTACCATCACTACCATCCATACCATCACTACCATCCATACCATCACTACCATCACTACCATCCATACCATCACTACCATCACTACCATCCATACCATCACTACCATCCATACCATCACTACCATCCATACCATGATGGTGATGGTAGTAATCCCACTTGGGACTGGACTATCCAGCAGTAATGCCTCAGAGGACTATCCATCAGTAATAACATGGGACTGGTCCACCCAGCAGTAATCTCACACTGGAATGTCCTATGTACCAGTAATCCGACTGCACTGACCTATCCATCCTACATGGGATTAACTTTTGCCAGTAATCCCACATGGGACTGATGTTATTGTCTGTACCAGATAATCTATTCCAGACATTATTGATCCGATTGAGACGTATGAGGTATCAATGCGAAGCACTCGTAAGAAAGCCTCCGACGGGCTGGGGGTGACGTGGGACTGGCGTCATTTTGCGCATGCGCAGTAGACAAAGAGTATGAAAGTAGACGGTTTGGGATCTAGGTGGGCCACTATGGGTCCGATGCAGTCGAGTGAGGTATCAATGTAAAGCAGTCGTGAAGGGGCAGCCGCCTGGACTAGTGTGTCGTCCGTGTTCAACATTCTGCGCATGCGCAGACAGGGAATTGTGGGAAAAGGGCATTGGAAGGAACGTTTTGGGTTCGACATGGGCCATTTGTGGTCTGATGGGTCGAGTGGGTCGATACTTGGTGTAAGCACGCATTGTTGAGGCTTTAGTGCAGCTGAAAAGGGTCACGTCTAGACGCATTGTTGAGCTCAGACAGGCTAGTGTAGGCTTTGTCTTGTGCATTCTTACACCAAGTATAAACCGTCGAGTGAGGTATCGTTGTGAAGCAGTCGTGAGGGAGCATCCGACTGAGTGGATGTGGGCTAGGAATATCGTTATTGTCCACATGCGCAGTAGACCAAGTATACGGAAATAGACGTTTTGGGGCCGACATGGGCCAATATTGGTCCGATGGTGTCGTATGAGGTCTTATTTTGAAGCTCTCGTCGAGGAGCATCCGACTGCGCTAATGATTCGTCCGTGTTTAAGAGTCTGGGCATGCGCAGTCTGGTCGTAGTATAGAAATATAGGGTGCATTCCACACCTAAATGATGTGCGGTTAAAATAGACATGGGTTCGGGTCTTCGGACTCAATTCTAACCTTCTGTGTTGTGCGTGTCGTGTGCAAATACATGTTGTAAATAGGGTAAACTTTCACATAGCAACAGGTTTTGCAAGAATACAAAATACTGCCTCGTGAAACAGCTCGTCACGGCTGAGGGAGAGTGCGTTTACCTCCCACCGCAATAACACAGTAACATTCTTTCCGTGATACACTGAATGAGCGCAAAGGCACTCGATATCTGAACCATTTTCCAGCCCTAAACTGTCCGCTTGTCTGTATGAGAAAAAATATATGATATAACTTCGTTCTTCTTAGCCCTTCGTCCACAAATACAGACAAACGCGAGCCTGCTCGTGTTGGAAATGTCAGTCTCGGTACTGTATCCATGGCAAGCACGTGACATGTAGGTCAACTTTTATACACGCTGGGGAATACCACCTCCAGCTCATCAGTTCTCATATTTCTGTGGTTAATCTTGGGCAAGAAATATGTATAAACAATCAATAAAAAATCAATAAAATATTTTATTTCTCTGCACTGAAGGAATCCCTGAGTTGTTTTGCACGATATATTTTTATGGCAAGCCAGGCCACACTGCTTGTATTTGCGGCGGGGGGAAAATGTACCAGCCGCGCTCAGAGAGAATCAGTTTTGCGCATTTGTTGATTATTTCTACATTCAAATATATCTCCTGGTTAGAATTGGATTCAAAACCTCCGTATCGGCATTTGTTGTGTAATAATTTACCGCTGGGACGTCTTTCATCCCTCGTCAAAACCGGTTTTGACTCGGGATGAAAGACGTCCCAGCGGTAAATTATTACACAACAAATACCTCTATGTCGGTTGTGAACCCTTAAATATATGTCAAATCTTTAATAAAACCCCTGTGAAAGTATATATTTTCTGAATGGACACATCCATGCCATTATTCCAGGAGACACGTGAGCTATTCAAATTGAAAAGGAAAGACGTGTAATCCTCCTTAAACCTTCTTCAACTTCAGAACTAATTTACGACTATCGATCTGCGTTGAAATTGAAACCTGAAACTGAAACTGCGTTGAAACCTTTGAATTTCCAAGCATTTAACCTCTTTTCCCCAATTTTTGGCATTGTTGATTAAGGCCTGGACGTCTTAAGTAGCATTGCCATTTATTGTTTTTTCGAGTGTACGTTGAAAACTACGCAAGGGTTAGAGAGTTTTTTTTATCACAATACATGTTTGAGCATACGGCGTTGCCCGATCGCGCGAAAAAAAACAACCGGGCCGATTAAAAATATATACAAAATACACATATTTACAAAAAAAAATCCGGCCCTGAACATTTCATTTGATAAAAATTAATTTAGGTACAGTTGCTAAGTTGATTTAGATATATTTTCATATATAAAATATTTACACAATTTTGAATTAAATAAAATTATAATTGATTAAAACATGTATATTGGAATATTATTAATTAAATCACAAGACCTTCCAGTTTTATTTATTTATTTTTTTTTTTTAAAGAAAGTCAATTACATTATTTACAAAATTTTAATAATTAAAATAAATTAAATATGAATTATTTAAGGCAGTAAACATAATTACATAATAATTAAGAGAATTATACTGATAATTTACAGAATTTGTGTATCAATAATCACATGGTAACATTAGATTTGTCACAAAGATTGCATTTTCTCCCCTCCATCTCGGCTACAGAGCAAGTGCTTATATAGGTTTAAATTAACATAACTAATTGTACACTAGTGGTCATCTAAAAAGCTTCATTTGCATAACAATCACTCTAGTTTACGCCTTGTCAATCATTCCCGGAGCACGTGTGTTCAACCAACAAGCTTCATTTGCATAACAATCATGTCAAAGTGCTTTAAAACGCCCGCCGTATACACTCACAACTGAAGACAACACAGATCACATGTGCCACACCTCAGATGCCACCGATGTAATATATGATCCTTTGACTTTCACCTATATAGGATGTAGACCTGCCATCTTGTACCCCAATACCCACTCCAAGCAATTGTTACAGGCAGATTTCTGGAAGAACCCGCCTATGGTTCTCCCAGTTTTTTTCTGGACGGCGTTGTGTGTACAGAGGGGTACAAAGACAAAGGAATCACCCATGGTTTTGTCTAATATAATGAGTAGTGTAAGCTTTTTGATGCATATTTTTGAATCTGACAAATCGTCACTACTTTACAAAGCATTTATGTAGCAGTCTGAAGATTTCAGAACTGCTACAGGTACATGCATGAACTGGATTTCATATATAAGAAATATTCTGAAAAAAAGTCAACTCCGAGTATATCTGGGATAACCTGGGTTGCCGAAACTCCTCGGCTATCAAAAATTATATCAAGAAATAATTATTTAAAAAATATTCCATTTACTGGCAATGCAGAACAAACCGATTCTCTAAGTTAGAAACCTTCTGTACGTTTAAAAAAAATCTAAGTTTTGAAAGTAACATTATGGCAATTGAAAGCAAGAAACACAGATCTGCTCTTCTTGGACTGCGAATCAATGCCCATGACTTGAGGATCGAAAGGGGTAGATATGGTACAAGGATCCCCAGATCAGAACGGATATGTGAAAAATGTAACCGTAATGAAATTGAGGATGAAAAGCACTTCATCCTAACATGTGACTTATATAATCAACAGCGTAGTACACTGAAAGAAGAAGTCCAATTGATATATGATATTAATAATCTAAATGATGATGAATTATTCAATCATTTGATGTCGTGCTGCCACCCAAACATTACAAGAAAACTGGCTACTTATGTCTATAATTGTATGGAGGCTCGCAATTTGGTGAAAAATTAAGTACAATACAAAACACGAGGTTCTCAGTATACTTTTTTTTTATTCTACATGTGAGTGAGTGAGTGAGTGAATAGGGTTTAACGTCGCTTTCAACATTTTTTCAGCTATATCACGACGGGGAAGGGAAGGGAGGGGAGGGGGAGGGGAAGGGGAACCTACTTGTAACAGAGCAGATCTAATGCTGCCATTTTATAGTGCTGTCCCACTGAAATATCATGCCGTAGGCAGACATGACACCCCACTCAGTCACATTATACTGACACCGAGCGAACCAGTCCTTGTTCTATCCCCTTAATGCTGAGCGTAAGCGAGGAGGCAACAAGTTCCATTTTTGAAGTCTTAGGTATGACCCGGCCTGGGATCGAACCCAGAACCTACCGCTTACGAGGTCGACGCTCTAACCATTAGACCACCGCAGTGCGGTTATTCTACATGTATTCTGTTTTATGTGTAAGTTTTAATGTATGTATATTTTATATTAAGCGTCTTGTATGTTGTATGTGTATTGGTGTACATGTATCTGTATGATTCATTGTGGGGGGGGGGGGGGCACGGTTAGTCCAGTGGTTAGCATCTCTGACTCTCATCAATGCGGCCCGGGTTCGATTCCGCATGGCGTCGACTCGGTCGTATATGTGATATTGGGTTTCTGGTCCCAGACCGTGCTCGTGGGTTTTCCTCCGGGTACTCCCGGCTTTCCTCCCATGCACACCGCAAAACCATATGTATGATATGTTTCTGTGTATGAATGTGCTCGGCCCAGTGGAAGATTGGCGTATAGCCAAACTGGCTACCGAGGGGAAAAGAAAGATTATTAAGTCCTGTTTGTCAATATGTCTGTACATGTACGTGTTTTAGTCCCCTGAGGACATAATGCCTACGTTAATGAATTTATCTTATCTTATCCCACGCGACTACAATATATAATGAACACATACTTACCAATATGACCTAATCAAAAACCAAGCGATGAGCCTGTACATAGACAAATCTTCTATTCTAAATTATTTATATCTCCATCGGCACATTTATTATTATTTTCCCCAGTGGCCGTTTTCTCCACCCTATCATATGGTATGAACAGTGTCAATGTTTTAATTATTTTTAAATGAATTTTGTTTTGTTGCCAACTGGCATTTCCCCCCATTTAATATGGAATGCTTAAAGTTTGTATAGAAATAAGTCTGAAACTCACAAATAATGTTATGACTTCTTTAATGGGCACAAATATTGACTATATACTGCATACATAGATAAGTAAACATAATTGAGGGCAAGCACTTATATCATACATCAAAGTTTCCAAGCACTAATTTAAATGTATACAAATATATAAGGCAATAGCTATATCACAGTCATAATAGCATCATTAAAGCAAGTTAACTTATGCACTACGGATCATTGATTGGTCTCACTACAAAACATAGAATACCAGGATTAATGATTACAAAAATTACAAAAAATGTTAAAAAAAGAAAAGATGTGGTCTTTTTGATTAAAAAACACAGAAGACCACCAGGATTAGTGATTAAAAAGGGTTAGGGGTAACAGAAAATTTATCTCAAATGACTGGATATTATAAAGTGTTTGTATTTTCATTTCAGTTATTGGTACAACACAAACAAGTTTTATGGGTGGAGGCGCTATTTAGTAAACAAGAATTTGTCATCCATAAAACTCGTTTGTGTTGTACCATTGCGACTTCTTTATGCCACTGAAACAAGACAGTTACTTGGTATTTCAAGTTTCACAAAATTCATTTTGAAACATTAACACTGTACAATACCATATGATAGGGTGGGGGAAAGTGCCACTGGGGAAAATCGTCATTGGGGAAATGGGCCGCTGGGGAAAACGGCCAGACCGAGTTCTCCAACCAGGTATCCTGCATGTAGGCCTACTCCATATCCATTAAATATGTTGAATAAACCAACACTGAGAACCAACACTGAGGCTGTGGGTGAATTGACCTGGCTGTGGGTGAGTTGACTTTTTTGTGTGGTTGAATCGACCTGAAGCTGTGGATGAATTGGTTGTGGGTGAATCGGTTTGTGGGTGAATTGACTGGATACCGCTTGATCGCTGACGCCCACTGGACATAGCGCTGATAACCGCTCCCCTCAGGCTCCGATAGAATACTCTCGTTGACTCTGCGTTCAGATGAACCCCATCAGTTAGAAAAATGTCACCATTCTCCTTACCGAAGCACCGGCGATGTTGCCAAAATATAGCTCCAGTTCTAGGCAGATATTCGACAAGAGTGTTATTGATCTGTCGCCGTATGACCTCGTACTGTTTTGGTAGCATGTTTCTTGGCTTGCTCCTTGGGTACAAACTACAGACAACAACTCGCCGTATTCCACGCAGAAAACAAAGCCGCACAAGGGTTATGATTCGCTTGCAAATTTCTCTCCAACTGGACCGCTTGTTAATATCATTCTCTCCTATTTGTAGGACCAGTATGTCGGGGGTAGGTCTGTCTGCTGGTAATATTCTAGTCGGCTCACGAACAGCCTGAAGCACAGTCCCTCCGCCAATTCCATGCAGTTGAACGGCAGTGTTCTTTATCCCCAGATAAGCCTGTCCAATCCGACGATGATATATGTCTTCCTTAAGTCGGCGGATAAAGCTGTGACCAGAGACGAGAACAGAGAAGCTAGACATATCTTCTGCTGGGATATGTTGAATGTCAGAAAGCAATACGAAGCTATATTCCAATGGAATACTGTAGCAATGAAATTGTAGCAATGGTCGAGTCCACCCCTTTATTTATATCGTTTGGATTGAATATGCATGCCTTTCAGTCATTGGGCAAAATGTAACTATCCTTTCATTGAAGGGAACAATTACCGCAGAACCACCGACTGATTTAGCTGATTGTTCATTGAACGATCAATGAATACCGAACTGCGCCTTGGGCTATCCGACTGTTTGAGTTGATTTCCATTGAATAATCAATGATTACCATCAAACTGCGGGGGTTGATTGTACGGTATGCTAATGCTTGAGTTGATTAATTAACAAAGTGCTTGGGGGTATTGCATTCATATATCTGTGATTAATTTATGTATTACTCTCTTATTGTTCATCCATTTGTGCCACAGAGGAGTTTTACGAATATCATGGTTATAAGGGGGGGGGGGGGCCCTTATAATGATCTGTTATTGTTACTTGTTATCATATAGCCCTCTTTAAGATCTCCACTGAACAAAGAAATGTACTAAGAAGTAATGAAGACACCCATTCTTCTCCCAGTTTTTCATTTATTTATTTTTATATTTTTATATTTAGCGCTGGAAGAGATATTCAATGAACAAAGAAATTTACCGTGAAATTCAAATAAAACATTGAGTTGATGGGCCGCGAAATCCGAATGAGAAGCGACCCTTAAAACTACAATTTCAATCAAAAATTTAAAAAAATTCAAACCTAAAATTACACTATTTAAAATTGGAATTTCAAAAAAACATTTCAACAGAAGGAAGATCCACTGTCGAATATTAAATCATTATATTCTCGATGAAAACAAAATGTACACTGTAAAAAAAATATTGTAAATTTTACAGTAAGTTACTGGCAGCAAAGGTGCCAGTAACTTACTGTAAAATGCAATAATATATCGTTACTGCAAATTTGTTTTATGATTTCAAACAGATAATTCTGAAAAAAACCCACGAAGTAACAGAACGGAAGGATCCTTTTTATCATGGTTTTCTTGACAATATGACAAGTTACTGTCTGTTTGTCAAGCAGATAAACTGAAAACTATACAATGAACACGGAATGTATTACCACAGTATATACATATATGAAGGTGCCGGAAATAGCGTTCGACTATCCCATATATTATATCACAAGCCCAACACCCACATACGTGATTTTAGATACATCAGCGAGATATTTACGTCAGTTTTACTCATTTAAATGGACATTATTATCAGGTTACAAAATCAAGAAAAACAGCCAGGAAAAAAGCACTTCTTAAACTCCGATAAGAGTTAAGCCCCTTTGAACCAAACTGGCACTTTATTAAATTAATGTATATGATATGATGATTTTGGATATGTTCGTCCACTCGTATTATATTGTGAATGTTATTATCGTCGCATTATTAACCCTTGTACAGTTTACTATAAAATAATGGCCGACATGATGTCAAAGTGGTTTTCCCGCCTATTTTCTGGCCCGGCCGATTTATGAATTTTGTTGTTTTTCGATTTTTTATTTCTCTCAAAAACTTATAAATACAATAGGGAATAATTAGTGCTGCTCAAATAAAGTTAAAATGCCCATTTAAACCAGGAAATCTGATGTCGGAGGGGATCCGCTTCTCCCAGGCCAGATAGGCTTAACCATGCATGTGTGACCTTGGGGGAATCTCTCGTGCTTCGAAATGAAGAAAACTTTTGAGCCGAAACTTTGGGACTTTGTAACTTATCATATTGGGGTCATTTTGAGCATATTTGCATAACCCTCCATGTAGGGAATGATGAGAAAATTAAAATCGGGAACTCTGAGGATATAGGCCTACCAGGAATGAGACGTTTTTTTGGATTTTTTCTTCAAAATCACGAAGTTCCGTAACTTTACAAACGTCCTGTAAAACAACGTGGCGATCAATATAATTCATATACTATAATAGATAGTTTGAATGCATACGAGTTAACATCGGCGCATGTTGTTATTGAGTCTTAAAGTTGATCATGCATGCATTCTAACCCCAGAAACAAACAAAGAAAAATTAATTGATGAACAATCAATTTGCAGTAGTATACTCTGTACTTATACTTCACAATCAAAGCAATACAAAACGTATTTCTGTTAACGATGCATGAACTATAGCTGTATATGAAACAGTACGGCGAATTACTTTAATTTTCTTCGTATAAAATATTGTTCTGTATGCTGTAAATTATATTAAATTATATTAGCTTATGCCAATTTTATAGTAAATGTGTTAAGTGTATACTGTATTTTATATTCATGCCAATAAATACTGTATTTTGAAAAATATTATGCAGTAACTTACTGTATACAATGTAATACAGTAAACTATTACAGTATTATACTGTGATTATGTTTTGCAGTAAGTTACTGTGAAAGAAAGCAGTAAGTTACTGTGAAAGAAAGCAGTAACTTACTGCGCTTCCACAGTAAAAAATTACAGTGTACTAGTATTTATTAACAGCAACAATATAGAAGAAGACACCCACTGCTAACCAAGCCACTGTGGCATAAACGTCTGGAATGCGCTATCGCACAATTGCTACAGGAACGATTTCTGTACGGATTCCGTGGCCCATCAGCACAATTGCATTATTATACAAGTAGATATCAACACAAGTGCCGAGCCTGTATTCAGACGGAGAGTAGATATTATATAATGCTGAGGAAATAACACAGCATTCATCCCAGCATGGTCGCTGTTCGCTTTGGTCAACTGACAATTCTGAGCAGCGGACCCATTGTCATTGGTATCATATCTCTCAGCCTAAATTAAACATGTTCAAACAAAAACTGTTAATGGAATTTGGAAGTGTGAGACGCTGCATGTGCTAGACTCGGTCTTTTGTTCGGAGTGTTTCGTGCTCTTGTTTTGTGCAAACTCTGAACGACATGATTTCTCACGGGTGGCTTCCTGTATCGGATATAAAAAAGTCCAGAATCTCCCCGTGTGTAAACCCCTCTTATGACGTTCAACCTGTTGACTTCGTAATTTGTACCAAGCTCTTCCAAAAATCCGACTTTATACGTGCTTACAGAGTGGCATATCAACAAGACTTTATACGTGCTTACAGAGTGGTATATCACAAGACTTTATACGTGCTTACAGAGTGGTATATCACAAGCTCAAGCCATTTTCTCAGTCACAAAGTTCTCCATAAGTTAGCTACCAGCTATATAGAATGGAAGGTATTACATCAATAGTATTACATCATTGTCATACTCAACGATACTGCCATCCATTATATTTTACAGTAATACTGTTCGAACCCAACGACCCGCATAGGTTCTATTAGTGTACAAAACGTCATGTGCGATGGTAGATTCTTACGTCTGTCAATGTCAGTCAGAGGTTAGAGTTCCTCATCTGTCAATGTCAGTCAGAGGTTAGTTTTTCTGATCTGTCAATGTCAGTCAAGGTTAGATTTCCTCATCTGTCAATGTCAGTCAGAGGTTAGATTTTCTGATCTGTCAATGTCAGTCAGAGTTTAGATTTCCTCATCTGTCAATGCCAGTCAGAGTTTAGATTTTCTCATCTGTCAATGCCAGTCAAGGTTAGATTTCCTCATCTGTCAATGTCAGTCAGAGGTTAGATTTTCTGATCTGTCAATGTCAGTCAAGGTTAGATTTCCTCATCTGTCAATGTCAGTCAGAGTTTAGATTTTCTCATCAGCCAATGCCAGTCAAGGGTTAGATTTTCTCATCTGTCAATGTCAGTCAGAGGTGAGATTTTCTCCTCTGTCAATGTCAGTCAAGGGTTAGATTTTCTCATCTGTCAATGTCAGTCAGAGGTTACATTTTCTCATCTGTCAATGTCAGTCAGAGGTTAGATTTTCTCATCTACCAATGCCATTCAGAGGTTAGATTTTCTCATCTGTCAATGCCGAAGGATAAATTTTCTCATCTGTCAATGCCCAATGTTAGATTTTCTCATCTGTCAATGTCAGTCGAAGGTTAATTTTCTATCTGTCAGTGTCAGTCACGTTAGATTTTCTCATCTGTAAATATCAGTTAAAGATTTTCTCATCTGTCAATGCCAGTCAGGTCAGAGTATTAAAACTTGCCTCCGAATTATTATTTAATGCAAATACTTTTTTCCAACGTTTTAATTTCCTAAAGATCAGTTTGGTCTGATACTTCAATATGTTAGTATTTATTCACGACTGAAATCACATGATTAAGTACTGTAGAGTAAACAGTTTCAATGTAGCGGGTACATGTACACCCTGCCATGCACCCTGCTATCAGATATGTATATTGTACAATATTGATGCGTAAGGTTAGGCGTTATCACCCTCAATTACAAAAACGTCTTTCACTGAAGTAACTCTAGAAATATCCGTATCATATGTTTTAATAGTGTTACAGTATTCACTTATATTATAAACACTATTGATATTAGGGCTGTTCAATTGTATCTATTACGGTTTTATATATCCCAGACAAACCGGCTCCATGGAAGAGATCTGCCCCAGACAGCGGAGAAAGACAGCCTAAGAAACAGAAGAAATCTAAAGGTATATTGTACCTCATTTAAACCATCCTCGCAAGCCAGTGCATCAATCGATAGTTTACGAACGATAAATTCAATGATTTAGAGATTACCTGGAGTTATGTGATTTATTTAAACATGTCCACAGGTATATTTAGCTTTTTGCATGTAATTTTTTTTTTCACGCATTCCAAATCTGAAAAATGATATTTTCGCAACACAGGCCATTCTATTCTCATAGAGTAGCCTTGTGTTATATACGCCGACTTCTAAATGTCTATCAAAGAAAACATATTTGCATATACTGTAATATCAACCTGAAAAGACCTGCGATGGTCAGTCACACATAATTGTATTGAATGTGTTTGAGTATTTCTGAGGCATTCCTGTAGGAGGATAAAACCAAAGCATAGCACTATTCTTGCTTATTTAAATTTTCAAACATTCTAATTTATCGCGTTGAAATTTAAAGATTTAGAGAACTGTGATGGTAATGAGGCCAAACTTCTTTCTATCCAAATCTTGCCAGTTGACATTTTTCTTTAAGTACCTGGTATTTTTAAGTACATTTAAGTACCCGGTATATTTAAGTACCTTTAAGTACCCGGTATCTTTAAGTACCCGGCCTCGAGAAAACTCGGCCTCCTCAGTTGCATAAAATTTGATTTATGATTGATCAAAATGTGCTTCGGAGTCTATCCTTAAGGTATAGAAATGAATTTAATTATAAATAAAAAATATGACACATCAAAACAAACCATCAATGGTTCTTTCAAATAGTCAAGTTCCCTAATAGATTGTTTGAAAATATACAGCCTTGTGTTATATACGCCGACTTGTAAATGCCTAATATAGTTATACAGCCTTGTGTTATATACGCCGACTTCTAAATGTCTAATATAGTTATACAGCCTTGTGTTATATACGCCGACTTCTAAATGTCTAATATAGTTATACAGCCTTGTGTTACCGTATATACGCCGACTTGTAAATGGCTATCAAAGAAAAGATATTTTTGCATACTCAACCTGAGAAGAACTGCGATGGTCAGTCACACATAAATATATTGAATGTGTTTGAGTATTTCTCAGGCATTCCCATATAGGAGGATAAAACCAAAGCATGGCACTATTCTTGCTTATTTAAATCTTCAAACATTCTAATTTATCGCGTGAAAATTTAAAGATTTAGAGGACTGTGTGAGGCCAAACTTCTTTCTATCCAAAACTTGCCAATTTACATTTTTCTTTAAGTACCCGGTATACATACTGATATATCAGCCTCGAGAAAAATCGGCCTCCTCAGCTGCATAAAATTTGATTTATGATTGATCATAATGTGCTTCGGAGTCTATCCTTAAGGTATAGAAATGAATTTCATTATATATAATAAATATGACATATCAAAACAAACCACTAATGGTTCTTTCAAATAGTCAAGTTCCCTAATAGATTGTTTGAAAATATAGTTTTGGTTTGAGGTGTCATATTTTTGTACAAGAGAAAGTCCTACCCATAAAGCCTCAAAACTAGGAAAATAAGCCAGGGGCCCGTGACATTCTGACCAATCATATCACGATGTCTATGCCTGCGCATCATCCGAACGCATGGCACACTCTCAGAAATATTCAGGGAATAATCCTGAATAGATCAGGCTGCACATCCACAATTCAATTTCAGGGATTTTACCTGAAATCCAGGGATAATTTCCTGAAATTCATGTATATCATCCATGAATTAAAGCTAAATTACCTGAATTTCAGGGGATTTTACGTACCTGAATAGGGTCGAGAACTTACTAAGCAGGGTGGTAAATTTGGCTGAATTTCAGGGAAAATCCTCTCATTCAGGGATATTTTTTCTGAAATTCGTGTGAAAAATCCAGTGAAATACCACGCGTGGAAATTATTTACCACGCGTCCTATTTCCGAATTCAATGATTGGGTGATAAATACGACGTGTGGTAAATAATTTCCACACGTGGTATTCCCAGTTCTATCATTGGTGGATATTTTCCACACGTGGTAAATAATTTCCACGCATGGTATTTTCAAGTTAAGTAATTGGTCGAAATATCCACACGTGGTAATTACAAGTCAAACCATTGGCTGGATTTTCCACGCGTGAAAAATCGAATTACCACGTGTGGAAAACCAGAGGTTATAACACTGATGGCTTTCCATAAGTATGGAAAGCCATCAGTGTCATAACCTCTGGTTCTCCACACGTGGTAATTCGATTTTTCACGCGTGGAAAATCTATTATCCACGCGTGAAAATTCTATTATCCACGCGTGGAAAATACAGCCAATGGTTTGACTTGTAATTACCACGTGTGGATATTTCGACCAATTATTCAACTTGGAAATACCACAGGGGAAAATTATTTACCACGTGTGAACGATCATACGTAGAAACTTCTGCTCGTGTGAAGTGAAACGTGAAATGCCCTTAACAAGCTAAGATGTGCATGTGAAGCTGACAATTATTTCGAGGTTGCAATTCCAGCATGTTAACTTTGAGAAAACTACGACTTGGCAGGTTCAGAACGAAACAAAAAATCGAAACGGAAATGGATCAGAACGAAAAATCAGCTTCATTTTCATTTACACACAAAGGAGTATCTGAATGTCACATACACTCTCAGAAATATTCAGGGAATAATCCTGAAGATCAGGCTGTACATCCACAACTCAATTTCAGGGATTTACCTGAAATCCAGGGATAATTTCCTGAATTTCAGGAAAATGATCCCTGAATGAATGGATTTTCCCTGAAATTCAGGCAAATTTACCACCCTGATTAGCATGTTCCCGACCCTATTCAGGTACGTAAAATCCCCTGAAATTCAGATAATTTAGCTTTGATTCATGGATGATATACCTGAATTTCAGGTAAAATCCCTGAAATTGAGTTGTGGATGTGCAGCCTGATCTATTCAGGATTATTCCCTGAATATTTCTGAGAGTGTATCCTATATATACCCTATATTGTTTTGAGGCGTCATAGCTTTGTTACACAAAACTACCCATTTCCCAAACAGTTGATTGAATGAAGTCAGCGAGCACATTTGATGAATTATATTTGATCATATCATTGGATTTCAATCTGATTCGAATCTATAAATCTGTTATTTATCCCCATCAGAGTGTGCTATTTTAACGTTAGAAATTAATCATACTGATGCATTGTGATCTCCGGTATTCACTCAAACTGATTTATAAATCAATGTTTTATGGTGATAATTTACATTCTCTTGAATAGTGGTTGCTGTCAGCGAGGAGGAGTCTGATACAGCCCCAAGTGTTGGCCAATCTGTACATGATCAGTCGGAACCCCGTACTTCCACACCAGTAGATGTGACCTGTGTTTGTCCTGTATGTAAATTGACCAGTACAAATTTACTAGTGCACCTGAGACAGTGTTTGCCGGGCCACACGGTTAAAGAACGCCGTGAGGTAGCCAATAAGGCACGTGCAGAGGCATACTTATTTACTCAGTCAGTATGTGTATCCACGAATGATATCTGTAACGTATTGGACAATAGAACGGAGAACCTTGGTTTACATGATGTAATCAAGGTTCTCAGATCTCTGGGCCACATTATGTCTGAGGACGAGACTTCTACGAAGTCTCATCGGAACAGACAACAAGCACGGACGGAGGCGCTCTCATCGCCACAGTCTGACATGGGAGAGGGGACCTCCGATATGACGGAACCATCCCTACCACCTTTCAGACGCGAGTCATCGGAGGAATCATCTTCCTCTAATGATTCGCAGGGTGGGATATCATCAGAGGCCCCATTATCTTCCTCTGATGATGATCCGCGAGGTGAGAGATCAGTGCCTACAGAGACCAGGAAGGGCTCACAGCTCCAGCCCATTGAAGCATTGGGAATATTGTCGGACACAAGACTAAAACATACTGTTGAACGTCTTTTGTCAGGCAATAAAACCAGCTTCAATGCTGAGGAAAAGATGCTTATCATGCGGTATTTGGTGGCGACAGTTTCTCTTGGCCTTTTACAGCAGCCAGCAGTCGTCGCTAGCATGACCGTAAAGCACTTTCTCCAGGCTCGGGAGGTGAGTGGTTCTTTTGTGGTGACTGTTGGCGAGCACAATTCTGCCAGCCAACAGTCAGCTGTATTTGTTTTGTGTAGGCATGATCATACATTGATGAATGCCTACTTAGACAGAGTGCGTCCTCAACAGACCCAATATTCAAACTTCTTCTTAAGTCCAACGGGCTGTCGTCCACTCCGAAACCTATCCAGAGAAATATTTCGTCTGCAGGACTCCCGAGGTTACCCCGGCGTTCCTGTCTCTACAGCACGGGCGTCTATTAAGAAGGCTGCCAAGGATAGAGATATGAACCCGGACCTGAAGAAGAACGTCATGTACTATCTGGCACATACTAAGCATGCAGCTCGATACCCCTACACTGTTGATACGTATGCTACCATTGTTGAAGTCAGCAATGCTATCACACGTCTTCGGCAGGGGGGTATTCAGACGCCCTTTGCTGTTACCTCCAGTGCAGCCTCAACCTCTTCAGCTCCCGGCACGGTTCCGGAGGCTGTGCAGTCCACTCAGCCAAGCGGCGAACCGGACAGTGCGGTCTCCACAGATGCTTCCTTGACGAATGTCTTTGACGCTTTGCTGGAGCTGTATCCAGTTTCACTGGATGCTGCGCCTCCAAAGCCAGAAACCGTTTTGGAAGCTGCGCCGTCCCTCCAACAAGAAAAGGTAAGAAGTGCCCGTGATAAGTGGAGGTACCAGCAGAGGTTAGCTAGGACCCAGGAAATTGTCGACTTCTTCAAACGGCGACCAACTTGTCCCGATAGAAACGCCTTCAAAGCTGAATGGGACAGACGAGGATGGAAGGGCCACGATTACAAAGTTTTTCAGAATCGTTTTAAAGCCACTAAAAACGAAGCTGGGAAACGCGTAGTCGTGAAACCCAGTATTTCCAATCTCTGTCTCACTCAGTCTTGGAGCGGTCTGGCAGTAGGGATCTTTGCTGGCAGAGGTCGTGGAATCTCTGCTGCAAGACCTTTCGCCAAGAATGACCTGTTGTGTGATTATCATGGCAAGCTGGTTTCTGGGAGGAAGGCATGTGAGTCGTACTTCGCCGTTGCTGCTGACGAAGTAGCAATTTATTGCTACTTTTTCCAGCATGGCGGAATGACTCACATGGTGGATGCATCGGCAGAAGATCCCCCTACCTTTGGGCGACTTCTGAATCATAGTCCGATACATCCAAATGTACAGGCAAAACCAGTGGTTGTTGACGGCACTCTCCGACTTCTCTTATACGCGAAGAGGGATATCAGCATAGGAGAGGAGTTGCTTTTTGATTACGGACAGCAGCCAAAACGCTCCTCTCCAGTCCCTGCGTGGATGAGTCAGTGTCCGTGTAAAATCTGTAACCCTACGTAAGATACAGAGTCCTCTTGGCTGAAGAAAACGCCCATTTTTTATTACCCAAATTCATTATTCGAAACAAGAACTTCCTTCTGTTGCAAAAAAAACGTCGACAGACCATCACCAATTATTTCACTTTCGGTCTTACGACATGTACGTTTTATCCGTACACCCATGGAGGCTACTAAGACCTAACAGAGTCCATGCTACACCTAATCCAGTTAGCCATATAAAATATATGTCTACAGTATATTTTACGTGTAATAATTAAAATAAAATAAAACAGAAGAGAAATTTTCCATTGCAAAGTCAATAACACAAGAACTAGACAAAACAGTAAAAAAAGAGACACCAATTTCCTGTTGAGGTCATTTCTAACAGAAATGATGATGTATGTGACGATAAGTGGAATACTTTACTGGAAATCGCCATCTTAAGAAGAAGGCTCATTTAAGAAATTAATTTGACTGAATGCAAATATTTTCACAACATATATGTTTATAGCGAACAAATTTATATATTTGGGATCCTTGAAAAATTCTTCTTCAACGGATCTGTACATTGCTATAGCTATGACGCTCATTTTTAGCTGTAAAAATACAAATTTGTCAAATTGTCTGCAGGAGGGCTCTGTATTCTTAAATAAGTGGATTGCAGGTCAGTATACGTGTTTGTCTGTATGCATTGCAAAAATGCATATAAACATCCAGTCAATACCCATCGGTAATTCTTGGGTCGATTCCTCAAATCTGGTATGCAAGGGCAACCAGAACAAAAAATGAGGGGTATGTGCCAGATATAGAACCTTCCTGGTCTCGATACAATCTACACGTATACATACGGACAATTCAGCCACTTGGCATGCAAGGGCAGCCATTTGTCAATATTGCCCGTTACGTGTATATCAGACACTTGGTATGCAAGGGCGGCCATTTTTCAATATCAGACACTTGGCATACAAGGATATACAAGTATATCAGACACGTACTTTACACGCAAGGGAAGCCATTTGCCAATATTGTCCCTTACGTGTATATCAGACACTTGGTATGCAATGGCAGCCATCTGTCAATATTGTCCGTTACGTGTATATCAGACACTTGGTATTCAAGGGTAGCCATTTGTCAATTTTGTCCGTTATCAGACACTTGGTATGCAAGGGCAGCCGTTTGTCAATATTGTTCGTTACGTGTATATATCAGACATTTGGCATGCAAGGACATCCATTTGTCAATATTGTCCGTTACGTGTATATCAAAGACACTTGGCATGCAAGGGCAGCCATTTGTCAATATTGTCCGTTACGTGTATATCAGACACTTGGTATTCAAGGGTAGCCATTTGTTGATTTTGTCCGTTACGTATATATCATGATACTGTTCGTTACGTGTATATATCAGACATCTGGCATGCAAGGACAGCCATTTGTCAATATTGTCCGTTACGTGTATATCAAAGACACTTGGCATGCAAGGACAGCCATTAGTCAATATTGTCCTTCTATACCATTCACACTCTGTATATCCTATTTACAAGTATGTGTGGGTTGCCATATTCTCTAATTCACCAGGTCTTTTTCCATTTGTGTACAGCGCGGTACAATAGCAGGATCAGGTTTACGAGACCTCAACATGACTCTGTTTTGGCGTTTTCTTCCCCCCTCACCCCCCCCCCCCCGACCTTCCCGATCTTGTTCACTAATGATTGAACTAAAGACTGACTTCTGAAATAAAATAGAACAAGTTTCTAAACCCTCAAGCTCTCATCGGGCTAAGAACGTCTTAGGATTTAAGTCTGTTTGTCCAGTGTCCTTGCTGGGCTAGAAGATAGGAGCACTTAAATAACACTTAAAAAACAGAAGCAACTGGATATGTTATGTGAAGAGCATCTTGAGTGTCAAGTCCGACAACATCTGGAAAAGCCTTGGCTGTCGATTGATGAGTTCATTAAAGATCAACTTGAAATTACATCTATCAATAGTTGGAAAGAGCAAATAAAACTGAACAGCAAGCTCCCTATACATATAGTGAATTGCAACATGCTCCTCGCCTTGCGAGTAACAGAATTGCAATAAAAACAACAGACATCGTTCTGCATTAATCAAACACACCCAGATGTCATCGTTTATGCACGATATGTGACACTTTGGGATATGAAAAACAGATCTATTGTACTGCTCTATATTTGAAAAGCAAAGAGAGTCTCTGCTTAATGCACCATGCCCACTGACCATGACAACTTATTCAAGCAACTTGATGGGTCAAAATTGATCATGGCTGAAGCAACCGCAAAATTTGTCTACGACAGTATTAGCCTCTTGGGTTAGAGAAGATGGTTATGTTCTATAGAAACAATAATCGCCTATAAATATATATACACCTTACTCAAGAGTAACATGCCTATGGTTATTTTAAAATCTGGCCATTTTAATGTCTGCTAAATGGGAACATTTTTGTATATTTGCATGTTTTGTCTGATGTTTGTAGTTGTGTATGTTTTATATGTATGTATTGTGTTTTAGCCCTAGTTGGACAGAACTTTTTACGCAAATAAACTATTCTATTCTTATTCACCGGACAGTCCAAGCCTCAACAAATCTGATCACGTTGTTTTCAGTATGATGTTACCAATATTACCGATACATTATCGACTGACCGGCTGAACTGACTTGTATACTTTGTTTTAGTGCCGGACAAGCACAGCCATATTGTATGTATATCATCATGATGGGTAACAAATGGAGAATTATATCAGGATTGAATATTTCCAGCATTGGGCGTAGTGGGGATAAACCTGCTTTACCTATACAGATTAACATTAAAACATTGTGCTCATATATTATACCAATAAAAGCCTGAATGATTTCAATTATATGCGCTTTCTTACTTATTGCATATATTGTAGGTGTCGTGATCGGAAGATTTATGTCATATACTCCACCATCTATACATATTTCCTTATCTGACATTAACGATAGGTCAAGAAACGTCACACCCTATACGAAACACCGGAACATGGGCAATACCCCCCGACATCAGCACGTTGGGACAAATGTGTGATTTTCCAAAACATTCAGGCTTTCTCAAAGAATTTCATCATGATTGAAGCCGCTGTAAAGATATTCCACATATCTTGACTGATGAAACTTCGTTGAACTGCCTGAAAAATTATGTACGGGTACCTCAATAATTCAGGACATATGTTACCTATATCGATAGGCGAATATCAATTATGTACGGTTACCTAAAAAATTTAGGAATTATGCTACCTATATCGAGAGATAGGCGAATAATAATTACATGTATGTACAGGTACATGTGGAGCTAAATAATTCAGGACATATGTTACCCATATCGACAGATAGGCAAATGTTAATTATGTACGGGTACCTCAATAATTCGTGTCTTATGTTACCTACCTCAATAAATTAGGACTCATGCTACCTATATCGGTAGGCGAATATTAATGATGTACGGATACCTCAATAATTCAGGCCCTATGTTACCTATATCGACAGAAAGGCGAATATTAATTATGTACGGGTACATGTACCTCAATAATTGAGGACATATGTTACCTATATCGATAGGCGAATATCAATTATGTACGGTTACCTAAAAAATTTAGGAATTATGCTACCTATATCGAGAGATAGGCGAATAATAATTACATGTATGTACAGGTACATGTAGAGCTAAATAATTCAGGACATATGTTACCCATATCGACAGATAGGCAAATGTTAATTATGTACGGGTACCTCAATAATTCGTGTCTTATGTTACCTACCTCAATAAATTAGGACACATGCTACCTATATCGGTAGGCGAATATTAATGATGTACGGATACCTCAATAATTCAGGACATATGTTACCTATATCGACAGAAAGGCGAATATTAATTATGCACGCGTACATGTACCTCAATAATTCAGGACTTATGTTACCTATTTCGACCCTGACTTTTGTTTTTATTTTGTTATTGTTATTTGATGCTAATGCTGTTATATGTATAGAATAGGACTTTGGGTTATGGACTCGGATATTCTTTAATGGGAGACGGCTGAATATTGAATGACGGACCAGACGCTTGTATTTGGGCAACGATTTGGTGTAAGACTCCCGAAATATAATTGACAAAGGATCTGCTGCAAGTTGTATTGTCAGTCTTTTGTCCAGGATATTGCCTTTTCAATGGGAGGTCTTACACCAAAGCCTTGCCTGTATTTGGCATAGATGTTCAGCGAAATTGTTGGTTATTTGGTTAAGCGTCTCGCGAAAATTTGCTAAAGTGGCTATTTGCCATGGAAGTACATGGAAGTTGTTGGTTATTCGGGATAAACGTCTCGCGAAAATTGGAATATTGGTTATTTTCATGGATTAAAACGAAATTGTTTGCTATTCGGGATAATCGCTTCGCGAAAATTCGCTAAAGTAGTGGCATGGCTGTATATGAAGACATTTTTGGTTATTCGGTTCAAACGTCTAGTTAAACATTTCGGGGTCAACGTCTAGCGAGAATTTGCTAAATGATTATTTTGGCATAAATGTACAACAAAATTGTAGGTTATTTGGGATTAACGTCTAGTGAAATTTGGCAAAATCATTATTTTGACCTCAATGTTCAACAAAATTGTTGGTTAGTCGGGATAAACGTCTAGCGAAAATTTGCTAAAGTGATTCTTTTAGCATGATGTATAATAAAATGGCTGGTTAGTCGGCGCCAACGTCTAGCGAAAATTTGCTAAGTGATTATATATTGGCATGAATGTACAACAACATTGCAGGTTATTTGGGATGAACGTCTATAGTGAAATTTGGCAAAATCATTATTTTGACATAAATGTACAACAAAATTTTTCTTTAGTCGAGGTCAACGTCTAGCGAAAATTTGATAAAGTGATTAATTTAGCATGATGTACAACAAAATTGCTGGTTAGTGAGGGTCAACGTCTAGCGAAAGTTTGCTAAGTGATTATTTTGGCATAAATGTTCAACAAAATTGTAGGTTAGTTGGGATGAACGTCTGGTGAAATTTTGCTAAAGTCATTATTTTGACATAAATGTACAACAAAATTGTTGGTTAGTCGTGGTCAACGTCTAGCGAAAATTTGCTAAAGTGATTAATTTAGCATGAATGTGAGGAAAAACTGATGGTTAGTCGGGATAAACGTCTAGCGAAAATTTGCTCAAGTGATTTTTTTGACATGAGGAACAAAACAATTGTTGGTTAGTCGAGGTCAACGTCTAGCGAAAATTTGCTAAAGTGATTATTTTGGAATAAATGTTCAACAAAATTGTAGGTTAGTTGGGATGAACGTCTGGTGAAATTTTGCTAAAGTCATTATTTTGACATAAATGTACAACAAAATTGTTGGTTATTCGAGGTCAACGTCTAGCGAAAATTTGCTAAAGTGATTATTTTGGAATAAATGTACAACAAAATTGTAGGTTAGTCGGGATAAACGCCTAGCGAAATTTTGCTAAAGTCATTATTTTGGCATGAATGTTCAACAAAATTGTCAAAGTGTCGGGGAAAATTTGTTAAAGTGATTATTTGGCCTGGATGTACAAAGAAATATTTTGGTTAGTCGGGATGAAGGTCTCGGGGGGAAAAGGATCTCTTGCATCAGTTAACGAAACCGTCCCTCTTAAGGTGCATTAGTTTGGCGGAGAAAATAAATCGTTAGAAATCGCTCAAACTTGTAGACAACAGAGTATGCTGTCATTCTGTGAATAACGGATTTCTTGACATGCACAGGAATTGTTTAATGAGAAGGCAAAATAAGCTAAAAAAATTTTCATTTATTGGCGTCTTTAACGAGGGAATTCCCATTATAACAAATATATGATCACGGATCACGCAATCATATTTTTCTGAAGTTAAACAAACTAAATACAACACTATATACAAATATCAATGAATTTGTAAACACAAATGTAGCTCAGTGGTAACATATTGACATTGTTCTGCCCCCTGTTGCAAGTGCGAAATTACAAGCGTCTAGTCCGTCATTCATAATCCAGCCATCGTCCATTAGAGAATATCCGCGTCCATAATCCAAAGACCTATTTCATATTCCATATAACAGTATTAGCACAAAATTCAATAAGACAATCATAGTATAAGCTTGTTTCCTGCAAGAGAGAAGCGGTCAACAGTTTTCAATGATGCCGGCAAGACATCATGATGTTCCAAAAATATCAAATCCGTATCGCTGATCAGTATTCTTAATCCATAATATTCGTTGTAAAGTCGTCATCTAAAGAATGATGTATCTCAGTCACGGTTTGATTGTGACTTCATATGAGTACCATGAGGATCTTGAAGTACATGGGTTCATGCGGCCCCTTGCCCCGGGTTAAGCGGAATTAGACACAAGTTACGAAACGTAGCGTCATAGATCTTGCACGCTACGTTCGTATTTTGCTATCAGCATGCGATATGTATCGCCAAATTTGACCAATCAATAACTGAAATAAATTCCAGTCAAACTCCTTGACAGCATTGGAGTAATTGAATATTTTGGTGGCTATAGATTTAGTATAATTATTATTATAGCGTTGCGTACCTCTGGATCATTCAGGATTCGAGGTAAATTAATGATGTCCAGTCCTTTATCTAAGTAGTTGAGTTTCAAGAAAAGCCGATCTTGAGATGTTTCGATTATGTTCACTGGACGATATAACCGAAAATACGCTAAATCTTGACATACTTTACTGATCTTTGATGGTATTATATTTCCTGAAGACGCAGATTGTTGTATATCTCTGGCTATTTGATTTAAAGCTCTCAGAGGTAACGCATACAGAACTGTACGTAAGCTATGTATACTATTGGGTGCGTTAGTTAAACCCACTAAGTAATTTAAAGTGATATGATCGTGAATCATCGAACTATTAAACTTTCGCCAACCATGGCTGCGTTGATGGGGTTTAAATAGTTGGGTAATGTTGGATATATTTGAACGGCGGTTTGTAGCATTGCCGAACCCACTGACATTATCACTTAAACCAAACGGAAACACTGACCCAAGTTCTAGCATCCAGAATAATTCCCGCTCTCGGATTTTTCTCTCAAATCCAAAGGGGGAATCCTTAGTAGATGGATAGACGACGTCTATGATCTGAATACTAAAGTTATCCCAGCCATGGTCTACCTATAAGCAATTGCTTTTTCCTAACGGATTTTCTGTGACCGTTCACCCTAAGATGAAGTCTTTGGGTGATCTTGCCAACACTGTTGACCACACTTTTTAGAGGAAACTAAATAAATACAGTTAGTAGTAGAACAACTAAGATCAACATACGAGTTGATAGAACATGAGTTACCAGTTAACGCGGAACTAAATGAAGCTGACGTATTAAGGAATGGACACGTGAGACATCCACGATGTCCACACTAAGAAATTTTGAAATTATTACATGTAGAATTCGGTGCTAAACAATCATCAAGCGCAATATTACAAGGTTTGATGTCGTGGCCTTGCTTTGCTGTCAGAAATATATCTGTCATTTGGATCGAAAAAGGTCTTAGTGCATTTCGAACTATTAGAGACTCGGCCGAGAAACCTGCACTACGGTTCCTCGGGTCTGTCTTAATATTATTTCTTTGTATTGTATCCATTATGAGTGTTGGGTGTGCAGGGGCCCGGCCTCGGGGACAACTTGTCCACCAGCAGAATTCAGGCATACACAGGTTAAAATTACAAGCGTCTAGTCCGTCATTCATAGTCCAGCCGTCGTCCATTAGAGAATATCCGCGTCCATAATCCAAAGACCTATTCCATATTCCATATAACAGTATTAGCACCAAATTCAAAAAGACAATCATAGTATACATAAACATAGGCTTGTTTCCTGCAAGAGAGAAGCGGTCAACAGTTTTCAATGATGCCGGCAAGACATCATGATGTTCCAAAAAATATCAAATCCGTATCGCTGATCAGTATTCTTAATCCATAATATTCGTTGTAAAGTCGTCATCTAAAGAATGATGTATCTCAGTCACGCTTTGATTGTGACTGTTCATATGAGTACCATGAGGATCTTGAAGTACATGGGTTCATAGGGCCCCTAGCCCCGGGTTAAGCGGACCACTTATCGGGTTAACCGTGGTCCACTTATCTATTTTTTTTTAAGCGTGCTAACCGTGGTCCACTTATCTATTTTCTATAAGCGGACCACTTATCGGGTTAACCGTGGACCACTTATCTATTTTTTTCCACAGATTATACAAATGAACAGTATACGGCAGAACATATTTTGACGTAGATAGTGGTTCTATATTTTCTAAATTCAATATAAATAAATATATGATAGGTATGGGGTTTACTTTTTCCCCATATAATGGAGCCTGCTGCGGAAAAAAATATAAGAATGCATTTCGTAATGGTTCGTGCTAGCATAAAAATATACCGAAGAACTGACTGTTACACAAGAAGACAGAATCCGATAATGAGAGATGGGGCATGGTTTTTAATTCAACAATCAATCAATATAATTATGAACTATTTACGTTGATATTTATTTTATGGCGACTTGGATGATCCCGCGATGATTTTACATATAGCGACCTGGGTGACTGCTAATGATCCCTTTCCAGAAAGCCCCTCAAGTAACAATATACGCTTCAAATAATCGCGTTAGTCTGGCCTATAAATTAGAGCGTGGCATAAATCGGGACTGGGAGGCCCTGACATCATAGTAGTAGCATAAGAGCAAATTGGGTCCCATTGACCTACTTATTTGTTTCCCCGGGTAAAATTTAACAGGGTACTTGGTCACGTGATCTGGGTCACATCCACATCGGGAACAAATAAGTAGGTCAATGGGACCCAATTTGCCCTTTCCCCTGGTGGTTAGTGTGTGTAAGTAAAATTATGATTGGGTTTGAACCTATAAAAAGCGGAACACGGACTTTACCCCTAAAATAGAGAAAAACCCTATCAACCAGGTCTAGAGGGGCTAATATCGGTGGGCGTGTATTGACCTCTGTGCAGTTAAACTTGAGGAGGTCACGGGGAGGGCACGTGATCACTATAGTTCCCAGACAAAAATATATGAATCCATGAGAAGTAAAACTTATAGTGATACAGCTAATCTTTAGGTGTTGTACGATGTTATTATGACGAGTCTAGGATCAGTGCGACCACAGGGTTGAGCGTGTATCTCCGCAAAAAATAAACGCATAAAATGGTGGCGCTTTTGTGGAAATTCCCATTTTGGCATCGATTATGCTGACAACTCGGGCTAGGCGAAACCTCTGTGGGGAAAAGGCCGAATCATATCTTCTGATTCGAACATTTGCATGTTAATCTATACGGGGAATGCATATATGGGATAGGGGTGGTCATTTTTTTTTTGTGGATTTTACTATGCGGTGTGGCATTTGTGCATTTGTTGGACCTTAACTTCACCAACGGTAATTAATCTGAGATTGAGGGTTTCCCACTAGCATGTCCAGCTAGGGATGTGGAAGTCACATTCCCCGCAAATAATTTTTCTTTGATTCCACGTGCTTGAAATATTGGGGTATGGAATAGAGTATATTGATGGAAAACCAGGAATACTGCTTGAGACTGCTTAATACTGCTTATATGTGATGTAATTAGGCCCCTTCCCACCCACACCTTCCCCTGAGAGGACGCCCCCCCCACTCAAATCAACACGTTAGCGGCAAAAAGAATTTAGTTGGTGTTATATTCATTGATCTTCGCAAAGCCTTTGATCTAATTTCACATGATATTTTACTGCAGAAGCTGAAGATCTATAACTGTACAAACTCGACTATAGAGTTGTTCATGTCTTATCTCACAGACCGTTACCAGCGTGTAAATTTTAAGGGCTCTGTTTCCGATCCATTACCATGCAAACCCGGAGTCCCGCAGGGTTCTATACTTGGCCCTTTATTTTTCTTATTGTACATAAATGATCT
>JAVTVY010005854.1:0-37648 GCA_036873755.1 Hanleya hanleyi
TGCCCCTTCACGAATGCTTCACATCGATACCTCACTCGACCCCATCGGACCCTTAGGGGCTTCCCTAGCTCCAACACGGCTATTTTCATACCCTTCGGCCACCGCGCATGCGCAGAAGGCCGATAGTTCAACCCCGCACCCAGCCCATTAGATGCCCCTTCACATAAGCTTCACTTTGATACCTCACTCGACCCAATCGGACCATTTTATCTAGGGACTACTTTTTCTCCGCGGAAGCTTTTTCCCGAGACCGAATCACCGCCAAAACCACGGCCAAACCGCATCACCGCGCATGAATACATTTTTTATTTTTTTTTTGCCGGAACTTTTTTTTTCTGCCGGAAATATGCACTCATTGACCTTTGGTGTGTGGGTGGGTTCAAAATGGCGGACTGTAAGTAGCCGCCATTTTGAACCCACCCACTCACCCTGTTGGTGTGTGGGTGGGTTCAAAATGGCGGACTGTAAGTAGCCGCCATTTTGAACCCACCCACTCACCCTGTGCACTCAGGCCACGCCCCATTTCGCCTGATCACGCCCCAATACACCCCAAAAACCGCCCCATTTTTTGTTCTGCGCATGCGCAGTGAGGCGCTATTAACCCGTTTTACTCTTTATATACTACTAGCGCGCCAGTTCTTTCAGCACCAGATTTTGATTCACCTTTTAAACTGGCTGTAGATGCTAGTGATGTTGCTGCTGGTGCCGTTTTGTTACAAGAAGGTATAGATGGTGTAGATCACCCAATATGTTATTTTTCACGTAAGTTTGATGAACATCAGAGAAATTATTCTACAATTGAGAAAGAATGTTTGGCAATGATACTGGCTTTACAACATTTTGATGTGTATGTTACTTCTTCATCATTGCCAATTACTGTATTCAGTGATCACAATCCACTTGTTTTCATAAGTAAGATGAAAAACAAAAATCAAAGATTGTCGAGATGGAGTGTTACAAGAATACAATATTGAAATCAGATATTAAGAGCAAGGACAATTTGATTGTTTGTCTCGCATATAATGTACATATATTTGTCAACTTTTGCTGTTGTAATATAGATTTTGTTTTGCAATAATGTTTTGAATTGTCAAGAAAGTTCCAAGTTTGAAACTTTCTTTCTTTTAAGAGGGGGAGTGTCATGGTATTGCAGTATAAAATTAGACACTGTGGACATTTCTAGAACAATAGAGCTACGTATTATGTCAGTTATCCATCTGGAATTTTCTCGAAGCTGTCGTGGCCGATTTATCATGATTAAAATGGCCGATATAGGAAGAGACCCGTATTATGAGGGTAATTGGGTCACAGCGCCATCTACACATTTACACAGCGCCATCTGCACATCTATACGCTTGTATACATACTGTTTGTTGGTTAATCATTGTCGAGCTATCTAGAAGTTGTTGTAATCGTATCTGGGTTAAATCATACGTCATTGCTGTACCGGTGGAAGTGTCTTGATTTGATAGAATAATCTCGAATGCCCGATAGAGTATAAATAGCCGGATGTTCAGTGATCGGGAGGAGATTCAAACGGCTTCTATGTGGGTGCATTAGATTGTGCTACTGGACATTACCTTCGCCCGAGATTACCGACTGCTTGATTGTATATTCCTGTTGGATTATTCCTGTGTTTTTACCTCTGTGTTATCTACGTAATTGAACTGACGGAAACAGCTGAGCGGTGTGGACTATCAAAATACAGGAACGTGATTTCTGCACGTCCGCACGGACTGTATAGAGATTTGCACGCTAGTACAGACTGTGAAACACCGGTATAGCATTGAACAGTAAGACTATATTTCTCATTGATTTGCTGTATTGACCTAACTTAATTTGTATATGATTTTAGTATTGTAAATAAATATTTGATTGTTAATCTTTGATTCCACAAAAGCTTTCTGTTGCATTTTTCAATTATCGTTTAGACGTAACAACACGTACTTGAATATTGTCTGAAAACAAATTTGGAACGGGTGCATAGGTGGCGTCACCTATGAGCACATGGATAAAACATACTTCGAAGCATTGGAAGATATCCAAATACCAAATTTGAAAAGAAATGGTTTAGCAGTTCCGATTATAATACATAACTTTATTTTCAGAGGGTTTACAAAAATCAGTTTGAATACTAAGCTGCGCATCTGAAAACCCCTCGGCTCTGGGCGCCAGCCATTCCAAATGTATTCAATTTGAACCGTACTACTTTGAAGACATCAGAAACACCAAGCAGTCAAGCGACAAATACACAGATGCAATATAGTTCAAGAGGAGATACTGCTTTTCAACGTGACTTCACGTTAGCATATGGAACAATGGCTGACCACTTCCCCATTTGCTACTATTGAAAATCCGAATAAGGAAAATCCCGTAAATTCACGTCACTTCGTCTTACATGAACTATGTGCCAGCCAATCAAAGAAAATGGTTCTGTCATTCATTTTTAGTCTATTGATGTACTGATGATGTATACAAAGTCTTGCATCAAACACTTGAACAGTACCAGATATATAAGAGTGTAGATTCTCATTCATCCAGGATAAGCATTAAATATACTATTAAAAGCTACTGGCTATGATTTTGTCCCAGGTAAAATAGTTAAATGTGCTGCTCCTTTCATAACGCCAGTGGTCACAAACCTTGTAAATAATTCTATAAAACAGTGTCAATTCCCTACTCAGTGTAAATTTGCGGAAGTAACACCAGTGTCGAAAGGTGACGATATCCTGAGTAAAAATAACTATAGACCAGTCAGCGTGTTAGCCTGTATATCTAAAGTATTTGAGCGCTGTTACAATGACCAACTTGTTGTTTTTAGCAACTCAATGTTATCTCCAATAATGAGCGCATACAGCTGCCAGCATACTCTTTTAAGATTGACTGAAGTCTGGAGAAATGCCCTGGACACGGGTGCGGCCGTGGGCGCGATTACAATGGATTTATCCAAGGCATTTGATAGCCTCCCCCACGACTTGCTCATAGCAAAGTTACTAGCATATGGTATGTCCAATGATAGTGCTGTTTTATTTAGCAGCTACCTGAGAGGCAGATCTCAACGTGTTAAGATTGGACCAATCCGAAGTGATTGGGGCACGGTATTTAAGGGCGTCCCCCAAGGCTCAGTTTTGGGCCCCGTATTATTTAATATCTTTCTGAACGACATAGTCTATTTTATAAAACAGTCGTTATTGGCAAATTTTGCTGATGATAATACACTTGTTGCTTGGGCTCAAACGCTTACCATTGTAAATCAGATATTGAAAGAGGACAGCGAAATTGCAATTCGGTGGTTCCTCAATAATCAAATGAAGGCCAATCCTGAAAAATTCCATCACTTATACGCAGGAAAACCATCAACAAATATTGATCAAACGGCGAACAATTATTTTCAAATTTCGACAAACGTCATTCCTTCGGAAGACCAGGTTAAGTTATTAGGAATCTGTATAGACAAAAATCTTGACTTTAAAAAGCAAGTTGCTGACGTTTGTCGTAAGACCGGTCGCCAAATAAACGCATTGAGAAGAATATCTCCGTATTTAAATTTTAATACAAAACTCACTGCTTTTCGCTGTTTCGTTCATTCTCATTTAAATTATTCCCCCTTGATATGGCTTGGAAATTCGAAAACACAAATGCACAAAATCGAAAAACTCCTTGAAAGAGCCTTGCGAATTGTCTTTGACGATTATAAATCAAGTTATAACTTTTTGTTAGATATGGCCAATACTCCCTCGATGAGTAAAATGTATGAGACCTGTCTGTTAAAGGAGATGTATAAATCTGTAAACAACCTAAATCCGCCATATATCCGTGATCTTTTCACAAAACGAAAATCTCCCTATCTGCTGCGAGGTGTCGATATACTCTATGTGCCATCTGTAAAAACTACCAGATATGGCTTGAACTCCTTTACATACAAGGGAACAAAGGCATGGAACGCCTTATCGGACAGCCAGCGAAAGGCACACTCCCTTTCCGCATTTTCAAAGCTTATTTAAATCTACATTTTTTTTTATACTTATTTTATTTTTTTTATTCTTTTTATTTATATAAAGCCACCATAAGTTTATTTCTTCTGGGGTCTTATGCTTTTATTAAAATTAGGCTTACATGAAACGTCGAAGGCATGATGCTTCGCGTATGTGCTACTTGTATATATGTATTTTTAATGTTAATGTTAAAATTTTAATTATGGTCGTCGATTATACTAGTCCCTGGTGGACTAATGTTGTATTGTTCTCAATATCGACGTTAAATAAAATTATCTTATCTTATCTTATCCAGAGATCAGTTTTACGTTCCTAATTCCAACTACCAGATATATAGATTAAAGTTTTCCACTTAAAGGAATAGACAACCTTTGATAAACGTATATTGCAAATGAAAGAACAATTCCAGGAGTGTCCAAAACCATTTTTATTTCAATTTTGCATTTTTTTTCCAACCGAGTAAGAAGCCGTTAATGATAAATTCTGTGGCTTGTAAGGCCGCCGCCATTATAGCTCCGGTGTAGCCTTGTTCCATACTACGTGAGAACAACGCTACGGCTGCAAGCCAGTCACCAGATCGAGTTGTTGGGAAATTGCCGTACGGGCAATATTTGCCAGACCAAATGACCATAACCAATAAAATAATTCGATTCTATGTCCACTTACCTTTCATAAAAATCATTGTTTATGAGTGACCGTCCGTTTTTAGCTTGGCAAGAGATCGAAACTCGGACGAGGGGGTTATACTGTCCATGTAAAACTTTTCGATGTAAAGATGGCGGCGATGTGGACAGTTTTACCCCCCCCTCGTCCGAGTTTCGATCTCTTGCCAAGCTAAAAACGGACGGTCACTCATAAACAAGGATTTTTATGAAAGGTAAGTGGACATAGAATCGAATTATTTTATTGGTTATGGTCAATTGGTTCGGCAAATATTGCCCGTACGGCAATTTCCCAACAACTCGATCTGGTGACTGGCTTGCAGCCGTAGCGTTGTTCTCACGTAGTATGGAACAAGGCTATACACCGGAGCTACCGCCATTACGGCAAGTTTAGTGACGTCACTGGGCCACAGAACACTGCAGTGAACTGGGAGCACACGCACAGTTTGCCTTGCACTGGAATAATCGCAGCCCGATAGGCCAGCAGGTGTGGCTATACATTCTTGTATTCTGTAACATGTAAATACCGGCTGATGTTTGTACAATAACAATGATCTTATCCATGTTGTTGAGAAATCGGGTTTGATCTGTCGGCCAGTATAGACTGTCTAAGTGTAAAAAAAAACAGCATCAAGTTGCCTGATAAAATATATGCTTTCGTTATTTTCCAATACTTTTCAGCTGATGACTACGCCAACATGCGTCAACATAATTAGGCAGTAAAACTCACTGAGATTGTTTAATGTACCCGAGAATGAGAATAATTCTGATTTCTGTTTTACCAATTCAAAGAATCGAGCCTCAACAAAGACCGGCACGGGAAAACGAAACTAAATCTGCCTCAGCTGGAGGGCCATTTCTCCGGGGAAAGATTGTCCGGAGGTTTTTCTCACCGTTGAACTGTTGCCGAAAGAAACTGTTCAGCATGACACGGCCGTTAAACACCCACCCAAATATCTAGCGTGCGAGAAAATTTACCTGAGAAAGTTTATGGAATAAATCCTTGTCAGCTAATGTCAGCACTTGCACATGTGCTCGTCTGATCGTTTCCTAACAGGACATCTCACAGCAGAGCCGACTAAACGAAATCGGCGACCCGGCCGGCTTTTACGGTACATGCATCCTCGACCGATTTCTACGGTAGATCGTCTTCAATGGGCTCGAACACGCCTGACACTTCTTGTATCCCTCGACACTGCTCCCAAGCAGCGTAGATGAAAGCACGGTTTGGCCCAGCCAGCCATTGTCATCAGTCAGGTTGAAACTCCCGGAAATGCAAGGCGTCGGACCCTTGGAAAAAGTTGAAAATCACTTGCTGCCATGTTTGCTGTCTTAGAGCAGAGAGGCCCAATGACGTCATGAGCTAGTTGTCACGTGGATATCACTCCGCCGCTCATTGGTTAGACCATAAGGATGGCCTAAAGATGGTGGCTCCCTTCATTCAACACATCTGGTCATTTTCCCAATGTTTGGAAGTATTTTTCTTCGTTAGAAAGAATCTCAAAAATAGGAAAAAAATATTTTTGGGCTCTGTTTGGATTGTTCTTTCAGTCGCAGTTTACGTGTGCCAAATGTTGTCTATTCCTTTAATCAGGGAAACTGGTGGTCATTAAATTTAAGTTTCTTGATGTATCGATGATTTATAGCTTCATATGAAGCACTAAAACGGTATCAGATATAGATCATTAATGATTTTGGATTAATTAAAAATGGTCACCAAGATTTCCGCCCAATCAGAGAAACCAGTTCTGTCACATGATGCATCGATGATATACACCAAATTTTACATCGAGCACTTGAATAGTATCAGAAATAGAGATTAATGATTTTTGCATAAATTAAAGATGGCCACCAATCCTTCCCGCCACTCAGAGGAACTGATGTGGTTATTCATTGCAAGTCATTTGATACATCGATTACAGAACACTTAAATGGTATCAGAGATATACATCATTAAGTCTTTTGCATAAATTAAAGATGGCCATCAAGATTTCCACCCAATCAGAGAAAGCAGTTCTGTCATTCATCGTAAGTCTCTTGATGCATCAATGATGTACACCAAATTTTACATCGAGCACTTGAACGGTATTAGAGAGAGATTATTAATGATTTTGCATAAATTAAAGATGGCCGCTCATCCTTCCCTTCAAAGGAACTGATGTGGTTATTCAATGCAAGTCTCTTGATACATCGATGCTGTTTCGTATAGAACACTTAAATGGTATCAGAGATATACATCATTACAGATTTTGCATAAATTAAAGATGGCCGCCAAGGTTTCCACCCAATCAGGGAAACTGGTTTGGTCATTCCTTTAAAGTTACTTGATGTATCGATGATCTATACCAAGTTTCACACTGAAGTTTCCATCCAATTGGGTCCAGATTCAATAGGGTTCTGGGTCACGAGCATATGAATGTGCACTGCAAGTTTTGTGTGCCTAGGGTAAGTCATTGTAAAGATATCTTGGTAACGAGAAAGCTGTGACAGTTTCGCATAAATTATAGATGGCCGCCATTGTTTCCAACCAATCGGATCCAGATTCAATAGGGTTCTGGGTCATGAACAAATGAATGTACACTGCCAGTTTGGTGTGCTTAAGTAAATCGTTCAAAAGATATCTTGGTAAAGAGGAGGCTGTGATGAACAGACCTGACAGCCAGATGGACGGATGTACATGACAATACCCTTCGCCGAGGGGTAAAAACTGTTCTTACCGGAGGCCCTCTAGCAACAAGACAATTGTAAAGAAATAAATACAATTCATAATTACACACATATAAGACAAATCTTTACAAGAAAAGAGGATATATATATATATAAATGTTACTCAATATTACTGCATGCTCATCATTCTGGACTATCTGTAATATCTTGGTCGAGGGAGTTCCACAACTTTGCTCCTGAATAGCTCAAGCTTTGCATCATAAAGCAGGTTTTTGGATCGAGGAAGGTACAATTTGTTATTCGCAGTTGACCTGAGGTTTCTTGTTGTAACTTCATTTACATATTTAAATAGATCATTAAGGTATGAGGGACATTGCCAATCGACAATTTTGTACATGAATGTTGCTTTTTGATATATTATTCTGTCAGGTATACCGATCCATTGAAGCTCTCACAGAAGTGTTCTTGTGAGAGTTAAATAGTGGAGTTCAGAATGATTCTGGCAGCACGTTTTTGTAGTTTGTACACTGTTTATCTGGGACGCAGTTGCATTTCCCAATATTGTCATACAATACTCCATACGAGGGAGAATATATGCATTATAATATATAATTTTGGCTTCCTTTCTCAGAAGATGTCGGTATCTGTAGAGGATACCAAGTTTGGCAGATATGTTGTCACAGACCGTATCAACATGGACCTGCCAACTTAGTGTTTGGTCAATAACTAATCCTAGGATCTTATCGGACCACACATTTTGCAGTTCAGAACCGTTAATTTGTACATGGATATCTTTGTCAATCTTTTGTAGCTTAGGGTCTCATACCAATGAGCATAACTGTGGACTTTGTTGGGTGAAGGTACACTTTGATTCTGTGGTCCCCAAAAAGAAATTAAGTTGACCCCCAGGTAGCACCAGCTAGGTACTCCAAGGTGATCTCTTGTGGCAAGGTAACCACATAGTAAATCTGAAAAGCCAAGTCGTTCTGATTTTACGTTGCCATGGAAATCACACGAATTATCACAATGTACTCCAATTAGATAGGCTTGTGCTGTACCACCAAGCAATGCTGTATTAGATAGGCTTGTACTGTACCACCCACTAATGCTATATTAGATAGGCTTGTGCTGTATTAGATAGGCTTGTGCTGTACCACCCAGCAATGCTGTATTAGATATGCTTGTGCTGTACCACCCAGCAAAGCTGTATTAGATAGGCTTGTGCTGTACCACCCAGCAATGCTGTATTAGATATGCTTGTGCTGTACCACCCAGCAATGCTGTGTTAGACAGGCTTGTGCTGTACCGCCCAGCAATGCTGTATTAGATACGCTTGTGCTGTACCACCCAGCAATGCTGTATTAGATAGGCTTGTGCTGTACCACCCAGCAATGCTGTATTAGATATGCTTGTGCTGTACCACCCAGCAATGCTATATTAGATAGGCTTGTGCTGTATTAGATAGGCTTGTGCTGTATTAGATAGGCTTGTGCTGTACCACCCAGCAATGCTGTATTAGATAGGCTTGTGCTGTACCACCCACTAATGCTATATTAGATAGGCTTGTGCTGTATTAGATAGGCTTGTGCTGTACCACCCAGCAATGCTGTATTAGATAGGCTTGTGCTGTACCACCCACTAATGCTATATTAGATAGGCTTGTGCTGTATTAGATAGGCTTGTGCTGTATTAGATAGGCTTGTGCTGTACCACCCAGCAATGCTGTATTAGATAGGCTTGTGCTGTACCACCCACTAATGCTATATTAGATAGGCTTGTGCTGTATTAGATAGGCTTGTGCTGTACCACCCAGCAATGCTGTATTAGATAGGCTTGTGCTGTACCACCCACTAATGCTATATTAGATAGGCTTGTGCTGTATTAGATAGGCTTGTGCTGTACCACCCAGCAATGCTGTATTAGATAGGCTTGTGCTGTACCACCCAGCAATGCTGTATTAGATATGCTTGTGCTGTACCACCCAGCAATGCTATATTAGATAGGCTTGTGCTGTATTAGATAGGCTTGTGCTGTACCACCCAGCAATGCTATATTAGATAGGCTTGTGCTGTATTAGATAGGCTTGTGCTGTACCACCCAGCAATGCTGTATTAGATAGGCTTGCGCTGTACCACCCACTAATGCTATATTAGATAGGCTTGTGCTGTATTAGATAGGCTTGTGCTGTACCACCCAGCAATGCTGTATTAGATAGGCTTGTGCTGTACCACCCAGCAATGCTGTATTAGATACGCTTGTGCTGTACCACCCAGCAATGCTGTATTAGATAGGCTTGTGCTGTACCACCCAGCAATGCTGTATTAGATATGCTTGTGCTGTACCACACAGCGAGGCTGTATTAGATAAGCTTGTGCTGTACCATCCAGCAATGCTGTATTAGATAGGCTCGTGCTGTACCACCCAGCAATGCTGTATTAGATAGGCTTGTGCTGTACCACCCAGCAATGCTGTATAAGATAGGCTTGTGCTGTACTGCCCAGCAAAGCTTATTAGATAGGCTTGTGCTGTACCACCCAGCAAGGCTGTATTCCAAATTTGAATTTTCTAGCTACAACCTTTGACTTCTATCACGTTAATGCCATTATATGGGCATTTTTTATCATGTTGCTATGTAAACTACTAAAATTGGAGTGTGCTTACCACTCAACAAGGCTGCATCAAGAAGTCCACCTGCAAGCGTTAAAGGTCAACCCAAACGGATTTTTTTTTGGTCTAAAAATCCTTAAACATCATAGTTCATACTTCAGTTTGCATGAAAAAAATATTGAAAAAATTCTAATCTGATCAGAAACACACGTAATATGGGAGCAAAGTGGGCTTTTCCACACTTTCACAGCTGGGTTGATGACGTCACGCAGGGAAGTTGCCTGAGAAAAAACAGCGGATAACATGGAAAGCGAGTGCAGTCAGAACTCCGGTTCAGATGTCGATTCGAGCGATATCAGCTGCTTAGATGGAAATATTTTTCGCCAAGAAGATGAAATAGACATAGAGGAGGATGATGACGGGCAAATTAAGTTGTCTGCAGACCAACGGCGGAATTCAGCCCTATCAATTTGAGCCGTACGGCTCCGATTCTGACAGTGACAACCACTCTGACAACTTGGAACTCGACGACGACAGGATTCGGAGAGGTCGTTTGTTGAATACAGATTGGGATGCAACTTGACTGGAAACCTTATTATCGTCATCTATAAGACCAAATGTCCATATATTTCAAACTGTATTGAATGTAGAACGATTCTGTGATGTAAACAACGAGCACATCTGTGTTGTTATTGTTGTTACTGACCGAGGCAGCCTTTTCGAAGGGATAAACTCCGGGATTCGGCAGTATGGACAGTAAACTGTTGATAACTCTACTGATATACGTCCGATTTGAATTTTGTTTGTTTCCACATAATCCCCATGAAATACCAATTTCAGAATTATATAGTTTGATAAAAAAACTTTGGACATTCATGGCGAAAAGTAAGCCGTGGTGAGTGGATCGGCATTCACATTTGCTCAATTTTCGACAAATTACCTCAATTAAATTGAAATCGAATGATATTCCCACAATCTCAAATGTCAAGGGATTATGAAATTATTATCACTTCTGTATTTACAGCCATTCACTCCAATTGGTGTTTTTTATTTATTTACTTATATATGAAATAGAGACTCATCCAGTCTAACCTGTAGTGCTCAAGCAACAAATGCCACGCGAGATCGAGCAGGGCATGTACAGCCGTCTCCCTGCCCGAGGCCTCGATTGCAGGCTAGGTGCGTTCAGCCGATGTCCGTGATAGATTCTCCTTGTCCGATTTCTTTGCCGTCACATTCCGATTGTTCTTAGGTTTGATAGTTGGAATAGCTGTTCTCTTTAGTTTTGGTTTGTACCCGAATTCAACTGCTACGCTGTAGATGTCCTCGAATAATGCCTTTCTGTCAAAATGTGCCGAGCAAATTATACGAGTACTGGCTCGGGCCCTCTTTCCACACTCTCGTGTTGCGTACAAATTTCGTCCAATTTGCAGCGATTTTCTCGTCTTTAGGCCACAAATGAATACTAACACCGTCATCTGTAGTAAAACTGCAACCTCCCACTACACAACGTCGCGGCATATTTAACAAATGATGCCCCGATACTCCGAAAATCTCCAGAAATCAGCAGCTACTTACGACTGTGGTATACGGCTTTAACATAGAGAATACAAGACAGCTTCCCTCCGTGACGTCACAGCTGGAATTGACAGGAGAGCGATTTTCACCTTTCAAACGGCAATATCTCGCCAACCAGACTGCACAAAATTATGAAAAAAATATCATTATTTTCAGAATCGAAAGGACTATTTTTTTATATTTTTGACCTCAGAGCGTTTGGGATGACCTTTAATGGGGGAGAGTGAATAGGATTTAACGTCGCTAATGTCTCATACGGACAGACATCCAGACAACCAACTAGGGTGGTGAGGGTCAGGATTCCAACGGCATATATGCCAATTGAATGAAAACCTGAGGGGTTGAAGTCCCCCCGACGTTGAAGCAATTGATTTGGCTTGGAACCATAATGTTTAGTACGGCATGGAGAGCAATTACAAGTGAGATCCAGATATACCCACAATTACCAAATTTTATTCTAATCCGATCAGGTTTTCAGAAGTTGTCCGGAAATGAAATTTTAACTTGGCCCATAGGTGGCGTCACCTGTAGGTTGATCGGCATGAAAAACAATACCAAGCGAGATATTGAGGCAAGGTACCTGGGTGGCACCACCGATCAGCGGACGGCATGAAAAACAATCTTAAGTGAGATCTTGAGGCAAGGTACCCACATACCACATTTGAAAAGAATCAGTTCAGTTATTCAAAAGTTATTGTCCAGAAACAAAATTTTAACTTGCCCCCCAGGTGGTGCCACCTATAGATGAATCAGCATCAAAAAACAATCCCAAGCGAGATGTTGAGGCGAGGAATCCACATACCAAATTTGAAAAGAATCCGTTCAGTTTTTCAAAAGTTACTGTCCCGGACGGCGTGAAAAACAATCCATAGCGTGATCTACCCATCTATTAAACATTTATAAACAATGTTGGTATTTATTATCAAATCAAACCTGCTATTGCTTAGCCTTAATTCCTCCTTTAGGAGAATCTTGCAAGAAAATAAAAGTTGTCTCCCCCTGAATGCGCTCAGCCGGCTGGCTCTGCACACGTGTCCCATCCGGAATACTTCCTCTTTCCTACTGCAGCCTGCAGATGTGCTTGTACAAGGCCGTAGTGTGAGGGAGGATGGGATGGGTAATCAAAACAATAGCAGGTTTGATTTGATAATAAATACCAACATTGTTTATAAATGTTTAATATTTGTTGCTCAAATCTACACCTGCTATTGCTTAGCCACGCTACCAACAGATGGAGGTAGGGATCTCGGCCTTATTGTAGTGCTTGAGTTCGTGCAGAGTAGCCACTGAGATGATCACAGATGTGGCAAATAGTACTCAAACAGAGGGAACCCAGGTGCAAGGACGCTATGGTTACTCAGGAGTAAATCAGTAACTGATTGAAGGCACACAAATTACTCGATCATCCGAAACCATGATCGTGGATGTGGCACACAATATACTCAACTGGAGGGTCCCGGGTGCAAGGATGCTATGGGTATATCTGGAGTAGCAAGTCAACGCAAAGAAGGGTCATGTACATACCGGCGACAACCGAATAATAGGTGGCCATCTTACACCGCAGTGAGAGCCGTCTTACACCATATCTTTGTAGTTCTAGAAATGCTAGAACAAGAACTCTATAAAACGTGTGTGTGCACCAGCAGGTGCAAGAAGGAAAGATGAAGTATTCAGGATGGCACAAGTGTGCAGAGCCAGCCGGCTGAGCGCATTCAGGGGGGAGACAACTTATTTCTTGCGAGATTCTCCTCAAGGAGGAATTAAGGCTAAGCAATAGCAGGTGTAGATTTGAGCAACAAATACCAAATTTGAAAAGAATCCATTCAGTTTTTCAAAAGTTATTGTCCGGAAACAAAATTTTAACTTGGCCCCCAGGTGGAGCCACCAATAGGCAGATTGGCATGAAAAACAATGCGAAGCGAGATCTTGAGATGAGGTACCCACATAGACAAATCAGGTGATCAAAGGATATGGGACATTTACTAACGAAAAACTCCCTTGTGTGCGAAAGTAATGATCCAAAACTTACCAATTATATTTTTATGAAGTATACATACCAAAACATAAGCCTCAAAATCTTTCATTGTATGCAAATGGATACGATTGATCAAAATGTGCTTTCTGGTCTATTTTGATATTTTTGAGACATTTATAGGGAGGATTTTCTCTGGTTCAAAAAATTGGACACCTCAAACCAAAATTATATTTTCACACAATCTAAATAGGAAGTTGAATTATGTGAAAGAACAAAGAGTGTTTTTGTTGGAGGCGTTAGATTAGGGTTAAATTAGGGTTATATTGTTATATTAGGGTTAAATTAGGGTTATATCATTATATTAGGGTCATATGTTATATTTTTCCTACAATTGAAAATCTTTTTCATAAATGCCTTCAATATACCAAAATAAGCCAAGAAGCACATTTTTGATCAATCGTCAAATCCATTTTTATGCAACTGAAGATCGCAATTTTGTAATGCTGATAATTCAGTATTTAGACATTTATCAAGGTTTGGAGAGGAAACTGGAGCCTTAGACACTGAAACGGGGCTATTTAAATGTTAAATAGGCTGTTGGAATAATTCCACTAACTCTTTGATGTTCCATCCGATGGCGAAGAGACAAACTTTTAGTCTCATATATTCCTCTCAAGGATCTCTAGTGCACAAGTGTAATTGTACACACATATATATATATTAAAAAAAAATAACTTGTGACCAATGGAACAGACATTTATTATGAAACCAACCTGATGAAATGATAAATAATGTCTTCTCGGCATGTTACCAATATTTGTAAAATATTTTACTTTTTCCAGACAATAGAAAGCATATCCTTCAGCAGTTAATTCAAGGCACTATTTTATATTATTTTTTCCTTGTAACCAAATATTTTCAGTACAGAATTCAGATTACTGGACAAAGAGTTTCATCCATCATAGCAAGCATGATGTAGATCAGATTACTGGACAGAGTTCCATCCATCATAGCAAGCATGATGTAGATCAGATTACTGGACAAAGAGTTCCATCCATCATAGCAAGCATGATGTAGATCAGATTACTGGACAGAGTTCCATCCATCATAGCAAGCATGATGTAGATCAGATTACTGGACAAAGAGTTCCATCCATCATAGCAAGCATGATGTAGATGCGCGCCCCACTACCGGAAGCAAATGAATTTGGCTTTGTGCATTCAACATGAAATTGTGAGGCAGCTAACAGACCGGGCAAAGTCTCATTAGACTTGAGAAGATTTGAGATGTTTTGCACGTCGTCCCGTCAACAATTTTGTACATAGTTGACTTTAAACTATAAATACGTCTGACATTTTTAGGATTGAGTCAAACAAACTTCGCCATGAAAACTGGTGCCAATAAACACGAGGTAACGTACTGCTTCCAGTTACATTCACGAGACAGGTGTATTAAAAACGTCTACTATCTGCTCAGAGTATTTTGATTCATATAACCTAGAATTGTACACGTCAAATTCATGTGTGCTCGAGTATCAGCGGTAAACTCCCACATCAGGCACATTGTACCGAGGTCGATCGTCGAAGACCAAGACCGAGTCAAGCGTCAGTCAGATTTCGTTACCGTAAGCTGCTCAAAATCACCAGTCTCTACTCGGTCACAGTACACTATCTTTTCCAGATTTTTCCAGTAACTCTCGGACATTTTATCGGTCAGATTTACGGAGTTGATATCCGGCATATTCTTTATTTCCAGTTCCGTCACTGACAGAAAACTCCAGCAGCCAGGTTTGTTTACACTGAACACGGTGGCTGGCCCCGCATAGAGGTCAGTCAGTGCAGTAGATTCAAGATTTTTATACGAGACACTCAATGCTGAGCAGAGTACAACGAACGACATAACATTTAAATTTGAACAATAAAGTATACATAAAGGAAACCAACCATTCAGCTATATCGTCTTATTGGTATACAGAGTAGAGTAGGAGACGAATATTTATCCTCACTTCACGTGACCGCTCTCGACCAATGAAGACCTAGGATCTACTGGGAGTAGAAATAATATTTAATACTAAATTACTGCCCAAACACACTTTCTAATGAGAAGGAGTTAGTCCCACAAAATCACTCGACATGCGCATCTCAAAAATTAAACATTTATAAACAATGTTAGTATTTGTAACCAAATCAAACCTGCTTTTGCTATGCCTTATCTCCCTTTAGGAAGAATCCTACAAATAGTTAAAAACGAAAAGTTGTCTCCCCTTAGGGAGCTCTCTCAGCCCAGCTAGGTTACTTAAGCTCTGCAATCCATAATCTCCCTCTTTCTCACTCTTATAGCCCGAGACGTGTGGTGTGCAAGGCCGTGGAGTGAGGGGCAGGATGGGAGGGTAATCAAAGCAAAAGCAGGTTTGATTTGGTTACAAATACTAACATTGTTTATAAATGTTTAATATTTGTGACCCAAATCTACACCTGCTTTTGCTATGCCTCACTACCAACATAAGGAGGTGGGCACCTCAGCCTTGTTGTAGTTCCAATAGTAGGCTGAGTAACCGCTGAGATTATCACGGACATGACACACTAGTACTCGACAAGAGGGACCCTGGTCGGCGACGCTGTGGGTAGTCATGGAGTAATCATAATAGATAGTTGAATGTACTCATCCATGTAGCCGTGATCGTGGATGTGGTGCACAATTTTACCCCCAACGAAGGAACTCGGGCCGGTGGCGCTGTGAGTATTCGAGTGGTAATCAGTGTATGACGAGAAGTGGTCATGTTTGTCCCGCCAACATTGCATACAAGGTGCCGTCTTACGTCAACTCTCTGTACTTTAGTCCCTGTTGCTGATACTGGTAAACCTGAAAGTAGTACTCACGAATGTGTCAGTTCTTGTAAGATGACTTGTGAGTTAACAGCAGCTGCCTCTCTTGAGATGATCTAGTAAGTTGGTCATAATTGCCCTCCTGCACCAAACTCTCTGTACTTTAAACTTGAAACGGACACAAAGTATATCTAAAAACCAATACTCACCCTTGTGTCAGGTCTTGAAAGATGTCTTGTGAGTTGGCAACAGGCTGACCTGTTGAGGTGATCATGTAATAAGGAGGACATGTGATTAGCTGTGATGATGCCGTAAGCTGGCTGACTGTATAGGCTTACAGCACACTAAAACTCACCCAAAGAGAACCCGGGTCGAAGACGCTGAGGGTACTCGTGGATTAAAATCAAAAACTTGATTGTAAATGTGGTACACAATACTCAATAGAAGGAAAAACCCAGGTCGTGGGGACGCAGTGGGTGTAGTAATAACCATGCCTAAACCATACTCACCGATGAGACGGGTCTTGTAAGTTGGCTGACTGACGGACCTATTGAGGTGATCATGTAATATGGTGGACATAAGAAATGGCTGATTAGATGTGATGTTGCAGCAAGCTGGCTGATGGACGGACTTGCTGCGCTGAACGAAGATACCACCCCCCCCCCCCTCTTTTTGGAAGTTACTGGACCACGTGCTGGGCAGCCACCAGCGGCCCAAGCGTGGTCACTCTATCTGATTGTACTGACATATCTCTCAGATAGAAATCAGTGAACGTAGAATTTGCCGTCCATGCACAGGACTGGACAATGTCATGAAGGGATAAGTTCTTCCATAAAGGCCATGATGTAGCGATGGCACAAATTTCATGGGAAGAAGCAGAGGACAAAAGTGGGGGAGCGTCAATGGCAAGTTGATATGTCCACTTAATGGTCTTCTTCAACCAAGAAGCAATAGTATTCTTGGTAATGTCACGCACTGCGGATGGCTGAAGAGACAGGAATAATAGACGACGAGAACCCCGACCAGGATCGGTACGAGTGAGATAGTGACGTATGGCTCGTACAGGGCATAACAGTAAGTCGTCCTCAAGGTCACGAACAAAGTCTGATAAAGCAGGGATGGAGTACAAACATTGAGCAGACAGACCTTGGCGCACAGCCTCATTCTTGGCGATGAACTCAGGGACGGGACGAAAGGAAAATGCGAGACCAATCCGCCGTCCAGGTCAGAGATGATCTTTCCAGAGCGTGAAGATCAGAAACTCTAGACGCCAAAGCAAAAGCCGCCAGAAAAGCAGTTTGTAGGAAACAGCTTTAAGATAGGCGGACTGTAAAGGTTCGAAGGGCGGACGAATCAGGGCACAAAGAACCACACCAAAATCCCATTTCGGTAACAGCTGGCGAGTACGGCGAGACTGTAAGGCGAAAGCAGGTAGGAGAGCAAAGATATTGTCATTCAGACTAATGTCGATGCCGGTCGAAAGACGTAAAACCCTAGCCAAAGCAGACCGGAACCCCTCAATGGCGCTGATTTGAAACTTCTTATCACGATGTAGGTGAAGGAGGAAGTCAGCTACTAAGGAAAGAGAGGCAGAGTCGGGATCGGAATCACGTTCTCGGCACCAGGAGGCGAAATAGGCCCATTTCGATTGATAGAGCTGCGATGTGGAAGATCGATTGGCTGAAACCATCGTCTGTGCAACTTCTGCTGAAAATCCTTGGACTGTAAGTGCACTCTGGATAGTCTGCAGACGTGTAAGTTGAGCCACCGCGGGTTGTGATGTATTATCCCGTGAGGTTGACGCAACAGGCTGGGCCAAACTGGAAAATGACGTGGCGGAGCAGTGAGAAGTGAAACCAGTACCGGAAACCACTGACGACGAGGCCACCATGCAACCACGAGCAGAATGACGCAGTCGTGCTGAGTAATCTAAAGAAGAACTTCCTGAAACAGGGCCATGGGTGGGTAGGCATAAGCTAGGAAGTAGTCCCAGTTGATTGCATAGTTCCTCGTCGCGAACAAGTCGATCAAGGGTGGTCTCCAAGATGCTACAGATCTGGCTGAAGACCTCTGGATGAAGGTCATTCGATCTGAAGCACGGTGTCGGGGCGGGAAAGGTGGTCCGCAAAACAAAGAGCCGACCCGGAACATGGCGAGCATTGAGATGACAGAGATGAATGAGAGCCCAGTCATAAAGATCGCACACCAGACGAAAACATTGACAAAGATCGGGTGGTACCCATCTTGTTGATGCGAGCACTGACAGTAGAGTTGTCCGTAGCGATGAGAAGGGACGAATTCACGAGACGCCAACTCCAATGCTGAACTGCTAGGATGACTGCCTTCATTTCCAGAAAGTTGATGTGAAGTCTGGCATCCAACCTAGACTATCTGCCGGACACCTCCAGTCCGTCCAGATGGCCTCCCAAACGGGTCTCGGAAGCATCGGTGTAGAGATGGTGATCCGGAGATGGAAATCGGAAAGGAACACCCCGCATGACGATGTGGCGGGACTGCCACCAAAAACAGATGTGGATGTAGAGACGTCAATACCAGCACTAATGGATTGAGGGATGACGTCTGTAAATAAGACAGATGGCACTGCAGTGACCGAACTAGGAGACGACCGTAATGAGTAAGGTCCTGCGTAGAAATGAATAGCCCTACAAGTTGATGACAAAACAACTATAATGCCAACGTCTAACATGAAGCTGCGCTATCCAAACCCCTCGGCTCTGAACCCCAGCTATTATAACATGAATTGCAGGCAAGCACCTAAAAGGTGCGTGGACCCCTCAGCCTGTTTTTTTTTTGTCAAGTAGGATCAGGGCTGCATCTAGAGCCAGTTTAGTTTTGGAAAACATATGGGCACCCAAAACTCAAATGAAACAAAAAGCGAAAGTGTTGTTTTTGTTCAATTTGAAAAGATTTCTGAAAGAAATACTCCTAGAAAAAGCTTCTGGAAGCCTCAATATCGATCCGATTGCATAGCTGGGTATTGAATTTCATGTTAATAAACCTCTGTTTTGTGATTGATCACAGGCTCTTTGCGCCGAAATTCACTTAAAAAAATTGGACCCTCAATAATGAATTACGAAAAGGAACTGGGAGTTTGGGATCGGAACCTGCAAAAAATCCTTGGATACCGTATATAACAGACTTCGGTTTCACGTGAGTGATGTGCTGGGATTACAGCATGCAAGGAAGTGTAGCTTTATCAGTGGCAATTTATGCATTGCACAAGTGTGATAACAAGTAAACACACTTATTGACACAGGCCCACCCTTATCATTATTTGGGGGGGGGAGGGGCATAAGCTCCAGGTATGCAAACTGATTCAAAATTGCACACAGTCAGGCTAAAAATGGGCTCTCCTAATCACTCGTTTTACATAATTTCCAAGGTACAGTAACATGTTTGGTGACAAAAATTGAAGCATTATGTTGTACCAGTTAAATGTGTGGACACAAATATGGTCATGCAAAAGTTTTAGAATAAATCATATGATGTAGAATAGAATGATTTAATAGCAAAATTTAAGAAAAATGTTGTCCTTCATTCAATAATAATCATGAATGGACCAGGCTTTCTTGTATCAGGGAACCTTCAAAATTCACAACGAAACATGCAACCAAGGGTTCCCGATGGGCATAGATAACAGTGCAAAAGCTAAGCCATCAATAAATTAAAAAATAAAAAAAAAAAAAAAATCATGAAATTATCATAGCCATCTGAAAATCTAATCATTTCATCTGTCAACATTCAGGAAGCTCTCACCAAAGTTTGGTCAGGCCCGACTTGATAGATCTGCAGACATTCAGCGGACAAGAACATGTTGATGGGCATAGATAACAGTGCAGAAGCTAAGCCATCAATAAATAATAATTTTTTTTTTAAAAATCATGACATCATCATAGCCATCTGAAAATCTAATCATTTCATCCGTCAACATTCAGGAAGCTCTCACCAAAGTTTGGTCAGACCCGACTTCATAGATCTGCAGATATTCAGCGGACAAGAACATGTTGATGGGCATAGATAACAGTGCAAAAGCTACGCCATCAATAAATAATAAAAAAAATAATTAAAAATCATGACATCATCATAGCCATCTGAAAATCTAATCATTTCATCTGTCAACATTCAGGAAGCTCTCACCAAAGTTTGGTCAGGCCCGACTTCATAGATCTGAAGATATTTAGCGGACAAGAAAATGTTGACGGACGGACGCTAGGACGGACGGACGCTAGGACGGACGGACGTACGTACATGGCAACGACAAGACCCCACAGCCCTATGGGCTGAGGGGTAATAAGGGTGTCTCTACCAATTGATTGGCTTGTGGGAAGAAATATTTACCCATGGTATTGTAAGTGTACTTTCTTTGAAAAAAAAAAAAGTTTTCCTCCCCTTAAATTAATTTGTTTCTTGAATAAATTGAAAGAGCTGTATCGATGTCTCACCAAAACAACAGTACACATGGCTAGATAAATACAGTACATGTATACTAAATGGCACATGTATGTCATTTCAAAACAGATTTGCAAGCATTCTTTGCATTGTCTAAGAGAATAAATGAATAAATCAGTCATCCAATCAATAAATAAATGTGATAGTACACTAACATGATAATAGAAATAATATGCAAACTTAACATAGGAATTAGTGGATTTTGTTAGACAAGGGGCATAACTCTGCAAAATACTTTCTGACACGACTCATTTTCGATAGGCATCTAGTTCAGGTCAAGAGAAACAACTGTATCACGTTAGGATGTTGTATATGGAACGGTTCTGAAATTATCACAACAAATCATAAATGGATTTTTATTTGTAAAAAGGGGCATAACTCTGCAAAATATTGTCCGAGATGACTCATTTTCGATAGGCTTCTGATTTACGTGAAGATAAATAGATGTAACAAGTTTGGTTGCCATGCATGAAACGGTTCTGTAGATATCGCGGTAACGGATTTTATTAGACAAGGGACATAACTCTGCAAAATACTTTCTGACACGACTCATTTTCGATAGGCACCTAGTTCAGGTCAAGAGAAACAACTGTATCACGTTAGGATGTTGTATATGGAACGGTTCTGAAATTATCACAATAACAAATCATAAATGGATTTTTATTTGTAAAAAGGGGCATAACTCTGCAAAATATTGTCCGAGATGACTCATTTTCGATAGGCTTCTGATTTACGTGAAGATAAATAGATGTACCAAGTTTGGTTGCCATGCATGAAACGGTTCTGTAGATATCGCGGTAACGGACGGACGTACGGACAGCCGTACATGATGACGACAATACCCCTAGGCCAAATTGGCCGAGGGGTAAAAACTGGTCCAACGGTCTATACCGGGACGAAGCACTTGATGGAGAGTGTCGAAAAACTGCCCCCAAAGTAACGACGAACCTAAGTAAACCTCGATGTGAAAGCCCCGAGATGGAGAAAAACGCCAAGACTAGAGAAGTGATACAAGGGCGATGTTGACTCTGAACGGGAAGACTTGCCACTCAAACCGATGACCGTCGATGGTGAATCGTAGGAAACGCCGAAAACGAGGATGAATGGGTATAAGAAGATATGCATCTCGCAAAACGATGGAGGTCAACCAAGCGATAATGAAGACGCAACAACCGAATTGTCTTTTACGAAAAACACCAAAAACGAGAGACGTGCAGGCGAACAAACGTCGAAGCCTCTATGACAATCAAGAGAAAGATCTAGAAATGGAGACCGGGACTGTCGAACTTGACGACCCTGATAAGGAGGTATAAAAGAACGACGTGGTGAACGGCGTTATGGCGTACGGGAACAACAGATGTACGAGAACGACGTACAGGTGTATGAGAACAATGTGACGGCGTAATGGAACGTCGTCGAGGTGTAACAGAACGACGTAATGCGAAACGAGAAAAACGTTGCGTGAGAAAACGGCGTAGTGATTTCCCCAATTTCTTTCAAAACAGTTCAATTTATTGTACATATACGCTCACAATGGAGCAGGGTACAACCTTATAAAAGTACGAGAAACGACGTTAAGACGAGAAACGACGTACAGGTGTACGAGAACGTGATGGCGTAATGGAACGTCGTGGAGGTGTAACAGAACGACGTAAAGCGAAACGAGAAAGACGTTGCGTGAGAAACGGCGTAGTGATTTTTCCAATTTCTATCAAATCAGTTCAATTTATTGTACATATACGCTCACAATGGAGCAGGGTACAACCTTATAAATGTACGAGAAACGACGTTGAGGTGAACAGGAACGACGTTATGGCGAACAAGAACGACGTAGAAGGAAAAACAACTGAAGTTGAATCCGAAAACTGTAAACCCGAAACTCGAAGTGGAGTCCGAACAAAACAGCCGTAGTACGCGAAACTGTAATGAGATTTGAAACGCAGAGGAGATGAACACATTCATTGTTCCTAGCGTTAATCGTGGGCGTAACTCCGCCTGGTAGTAACATCCCCGACATCAACACAAAGAAATTTCCAACGTAAACTAGGAAGATCTTCAATAAAAATTTAAAATTCCCCGAAGAGAGCAATTACACTTTGATGTCTCTCGCCGGTAGATGAACTAAGGTCATTAAATTTCACAATTTGAATTGACCAAACAAGAACAATGTTCAATCTAGACTCGCCCCCCAATTAGAGGTCTAAACTACACACAAGTCCTCAAATGGAATAGATGAAATTATCATCCAGAATAAAAATTAAGATCAAACAAATGCTGTAGACCAAAAGATGTTTGGACGAAGCTGTCGAGGAGAAAAACGGCAAAGAACATTGCTAAGGAGCAGTCTGTCGTTCTTCTTACAAGGCTGTAACCGGTAATCATACTCGGACGAAAGTAACTTACGAAGTACAAGAAGACCGCCCGATGGAACAGTCTTATGCTGTCCCAAGCAGATGATTGAGAAACTTCAGGCTTGATCTTTGCCCGGCCAACAGACTAGGGAAAGATCAATAAACACCCTACGTGTCGTCGAACGAGAGCAATTCTAAAGACTTCTCGGAGAAATAAACTCGCACTAAAGCTAATAATAATAATTTCTCAGAAAGAAGAAAATAAAATTAAAGCTCAACCCAATTTGAATTGTAAGCCTACTTCAGTATACCGATGGGAAAATTTGGTTGTGAAAAATAAATATATCACAATGCAATATTTACTAACAGAAAAATGTGTTCCAAAGAATAGCACAATTTCTTAATAAACAATCTCGTGATCTCTTTTCTTGTTCAACACACCCTTGATTACACAAAGAGAGTAATAAGGTAGCTCATTAAAATGTAACAAAGAGTCGTAGTGTATAGCTTTGACTTGTGGCGACAAAGACAAACGCAACAACAACGTAAGAATAAAAGACAGAGAAAAACCTCTGCAAGATCTCTCTTGATCACATGATATCATATAAACAGAATAAGACTTGATATAACAAGAGACTAAATTTTGGTAGGAACAATGAACTGTATGCATAGAAGTAAACTACCAAAAACTGGAAAAGTTCGAAACACAAGAACAACAACAACAACGAACAAGAGCCCAAGGGGCTTCAATATACGCCCGTATATCTGGAATTACATTGGTCCAAATTTCAAGGTTGCTTAATAGCCTGGATTCCAATTGGTAGCTAGCAATCCAGAGAAAGGTGTGCAATTTTGTGCTTCTGAGAATGTAACATATATCACATCTAAAATTGAATGATAAACTAAAATGAGCTTAACTCTTGGAAACTAGTTGACCGTGGAGCAAGAACCGAGAGGTCACATATCCAACACTGAAATCGACAATAGTCAAACACAAGAAAATAGTAGTTTTCCTGCAAACGGATTTCTTTCAGACGAGAGAATTTTTCATGAAGGAAGAAGAAAGTGACGAAGTAAACTATTGTTCTTGAGTTGATAAACAGGTATGAAGTTCATAAAGGACCCCTCTCCCCGTTAAATTAGTAAATGTATGGTTTTTATTTCACAACAGTTCAACTAAATGTAGCTGTTTCAAACATGGGAGACAACACCACAGGACAAATGCTGTATACATTAGGGGAGAGACCTCTGAATATTCAAACCTAACACATATAGTCAGCTAAACTGGATTCAGTTTTGGGGGACTGTGACCTTGACCTTTGATAAATTGATGTATGGCCTTGACCTTGACCTTTGATAAATTGATGTATGGCTCCTCTTCACCATGCGAGTAAGGTATTTGATACCACTCCATACCTTGAAACTAGAGATATCGCATGGACAACAAATGTTAATGGATGAATGGACAGAAAGAAACATCGCATTACATGACCTCGTCTTCGACAGGCATATGAAAATGTGACTCGATGATTTGCTGATTTTGGAGTCGGTGACCTTGACCGTTGACCTAAATTTTTGTACACGACACATAGTCTTATGTCCATGTATCAGTGGGCACAAAAATTCATGATTTTTATGAATTTCATGATTTTGGGGGTCACAGTGACCTTGACGTTCGGCCTTGACCTACATTTTGGTGCGTGACATGTCCCCCTAATGGATCTACTGACAAAAAAAATTTTTTTTCGAAGATTTCTTGATTCTGGGGTCAGTGACCTTGACTATTGACCTTGACCTACATTTTGGTACATGACAAACCATCTCCCCATAATTTCTCAATGGCCACAAAAAATCATGATTTTTAACAATTTCACGATTTTTGGGTCACAGTGACCTTTGACCTACATTTTGGTATGCGACACATCGTGTCCCCCTAATGTATCTACTGACACAAAAAAATGTTAGTTTTAATTATTTCCTGATTTTTGGGTCACAGTGACCTTTGACCGTGACCTATATTTTGGTATGCGACACTTCATTTCTCCCTACTGAATCCACTCACAAAAAATTAGAATTTTTTAATGATTTCCTGATTTTTCGGTCTCTCTGACCTTTGACCTCGACCTACATTTGGTATGCAACACATCATTCCCCCCTAGGGCATTCACTCACCAAAAATTAGAACTGTAGATAGAAAACGGTCAATGATCAATGATTTCCTGATTTTAGGCAACAGTGACCTTTGACCTCTGACATCGACCTCAATTTTGGTACGCGACACATCGTCTCCACGTAGCGTATCCACTCACAAAAAATTGCAACTGTCGATAGAAAACGTTCACAGATATAGACCGGACACGAACACTTCAGTGATTTCCTGTTTTTTAGGCCAGTGACCTTTGACCTCTGACCTCGACCTTCATTTTGGTACGCGACACACCGTCTCCCCGTAAGGTATCCACTCACCAAAAATTAGAACTGTAGATAGAAAACTGTCCCAGATATAGACCGGACACGGGGGACGGACAGACGGACGGAAACCGCCATCACATAATACGTCCGCCTTTTGGCGGGCGTATAAAAATGAAGGTCTGCAAATTCCCTGCAGAAACTTGTAATTCTACGAAGTTATAGTACGTTGAAGCATTTCTATTCCGTGAAGCAAAAGTCTTTTGTTCATTTTCGTACAGTTCCAACGTCATAAAAATATCCCAGCCGGTCAGGCTTACACACTGTACTCTGGACAGATCACGTTCCCGATAATAAAGAGCGGTCGAGAAAGCCAGGCTTTGGACAGAATCCTTTGTTGTCCAAACAAAGAAACGGGTTTGTGCACAAACGCGCCAGACAAAACTTTACCAACCGGTTCTGAACTGTCTGGGATTTAACATTATCCTAACGTACAAACAGTCCCACTGACAGGGATTCCAATAGAATCTGGCTGGACTAAATTTATGTGATAACCAAACAAGAAACCAGAAAGATCCTAGTTAAAAATTTTGAAATCTCCGACAAGAGCAATTTCATTTTGGCGTCTTTCATCCGCAGATAAAGCAGGGTCTACCGTAACCCGTAATAAATACGCTCGTCAAGCCTGGACATAAACCTCCAGGCGGTAACATCCCAACTTAGACACTCTAAACACGTGGCTGACGGTAACAAAGGTGACCTTTCGTGTGAGCATCCAACTAGACCAAAACTGCCGACACGAACGGCATGAATTAGAATTTACAGGGACAGATATCTCAGACATAATGTCTAAGAAATACAGCAAGAGAAAAATACAAGTTTAGCAAAGGTACAACCGAAGGTCAAACCAACAACAACCAAACCAGCACTCTATAGGACACTTCCTGATATGCACCACACTCGAGGAGGTACAAATAGAGAAAGAGGAAGATTATGGATTGGGCAGAGCTTAAGTAACCTAGCTGGGCGGAGAGAGCTCCCTAAGGGGAGACAACTTTTCGTTTTTAACTATTTGTAGGATTCTACCTAAAGGGAGATAATGCATAGCAAAAGCAGGTGTAGATTTGGTTCACAAATTCTGTGGTTTAGCAGACGACATATTTTGAGCAGGAAAATAATGCCACTGGAAAATTAACGAATACACGCATAAAATTAGATAAATGGAAATGTAACTTAAACACAGACCTGCAACTATATGCGAACATTAAAAACACAGAAAACTGGACACACTAAAGGAGGAAATTTCAGACCTTTTTCTGGTCGTGCAAGAACCCTATCTTTTGCTGTGTTAGCAAGACCAAGTCGGTGCTCAAGTTTTTCTTCACTATAAGACTGGACCATTAGTCTCTACGGGTCTAAATCGCCCGTAAAAATAATCAGCTCCATTAGCATCACACACTAGGGAGTTTTTCTGAAGTCGGTAACTATACATCACAGCCTTTATTTGAACAGACACAGCAGGTCAAGAGTTTACTCCAAAATAAAGGCAGACTATTCATTATTTCTTCGATATTTACTAGTAATCAATCTGGAGGGTGATCAAATTTATTAGATGGACACTGAATTTTTGTCAACAAAATGGAGATGACTGCAATTTGATTGGATGATTGAATTATTAGAGTAATAAACATAGGGCTACAATGGTGCTTATGGAATACTAGCAGGGTTTTCTTGCACTTTTATGACCGGGTTCCCACACCTTGGGGATTTCAAAATTCCAGACGTTTTCCATACCTTTTTCAAGACCTATGTAGTCTTTTTTCCACTCGATGGATAAACTTTATTTGCAAATAAATTCACGTTTTCTTTCATTCTATGAAAAAGAAATTAACTGAAATGTCTGAAAAGTGTTATGTTATGGAAATCTTGATTGGAGAATCCCTCAAATTAATTTCATAATAATTGTTCATCTTTATATCGTTTGAAGCTGGAAAAAAGTATCAAAGGAGTTATCCCCCTTTAAAACGTCGCCCCTGGAAACGGTAAACCATGCAATTTGCGAGCCGATTGGAGGATATATTTTGTGTAAATTATCGTTACCAGTAAAGATTACAAGTACCAACACCAGTTTTATAGACTGTATTAACTTACGAAGTGAATGACCGGTACACGCTTCACACAAACGGACGAACCCACGAGGAGACGAATGGACTGGTGTCAAATACAATACCGGAAGTCAACTTCTTGACATGCGCAGTAACTAACTTTACAAAAGTGCTGACATAATACGTATTTTACCAAACCAGTTTATGTGTATTTTGAGCAAGGCCATCCATTTGCGATGGCCACGACATCCATACTTATCGAGATTTTGATTTTCGACAAAAATAAATCTCTCCAGCAGGACAAGCGCCCCGAGATTTCAGTGAAATTTTCGATTGCATGAATTATGGATGGATGCTATTTTTCCCCGACCCCAAGAATGAAATTCAAGGACTTTTCAAGGCCGTGAACAGCTTTTTGCATTTCCCCCAACTTTTCCCGGTTCTCCAGACCACGTGGGAATCATGTTTATAAGGTCTGCAGGCAGGTCAAGGTTCAATATTGAGTTAAGACACTTCTCCCAAACATCAACAAATCCCATATATCCTACTAGGGCACATTAACACAAGACATGATACGAAACTATCTCGCTTTATTCAGTTGTAAGGAACATAGAGAGAGATCTACATATTCGCGACATTAAAACAAAACTACTGGGGACATAAAAACAGGGGAAACAGAAAAATAAGCACACAAGACAATAAAAGGAATGGTTTGATTAGAGCTTAAACAAGTTGTTATCACACAGTCGACTTGTTCACAATATTTCTAGATACTTCAGGACTGGAAAACATGGTATTCTCCAGTTCCAGCATGGTCCACTAGGGACACTGACCTGCTTCAAGTTATTGAAATTACAAGAAGCAGTAATTACAGGGGTGTTAATGGCTTCATCTGGAAAACTTGCACCCCCTATAACTTATACTGATTTGAAACATTTAAGATTGGTTAATCTTGGGGAAACTAACTGAAATCAGCTATTCACTGAAGATTCACACACCTGCAGTTACTGTTTGCTCCAAGTTGGTTGGTGGAGGTTGGGGGGGGGGGGAGAGGCACTTGGACCAAGTTGTCTTGAGCTTCACTGGGTTGTGAGGTTATCTGGCGAAAAAAACAGCCTTAGTACGTCGTCTAAGACTTCGATCGGGTGCACTTTGCAGCTTATCAAGTAGCTTTTCCAGGTCCAATAAGGTTCCCTGTATGTAGTCCCATTGTATTTGGCTTGAATAGGCTTCAATATACGCACAACACATCTCCCCTTTATGTATCCTCTAACACACAGAAATCCAATGTTTTTAATAACTTCCTGATTTTGAGTCACAATGATCCTTGACAGAGTTTGGAACAACTCATCTCCCACTAATGTATCTAAGGACAATGATTTCCCAAAGTTTGGTCAGTGACCTTCTCCTTTGTCCTCAAAATTGGTACATGACATCTCCCCCCCCTCCCTCAAGGCGGAATAAAATAGATTCCTAACTTCACAGGTGCTGCAACATCATTTTGTTTGTGCCACTTCAACCTTTTCTATTTTGCTGCGGGCAAGAGAGTTGTTGAACGTCTTCATTTATATCCAGGGAATTGTATTCTCAGGTAACCCGTAACCATCATTAGACCATGTTAGATAATGGCCTTCCCACAGTTACATGTTACCATCATTAGAACATGGCAAATCTCCACATTCCCACAGTTACATGTTACCATCATTAGAACATGGCAAATCTCAACCTTCCCACAGTGTATGCTCCATTTCACAGGCTCTCTCCAATTAGGTGTCTGCCCCCAATATTGTCCCTGCCCCCAAGTCATCCTTCACAAAAAAAGTCGATGTGGCTACGACATATATGAAATTTAGCTATTTATTTCAAAGAAATTAACTTTTGTGCACATGCCCATTTGACGTCACCGGTCACTCGGCCAGACAGATCAGCCAGTCGCTGATGAAAAGATGGCTACTCATTGCTCGTCTGCGAGCCTGGAGCAAGGTACGGGTCATTTTGGTAGGGGACACATCGTCTCCCCGGGTGTATTTACTAACAAATTGCAACTATAGATACAAAACTATCACAGATATAGAGCAGACAGAAATCAGCATACATAATACATCCACTTTTTGAGCGGGCGTATAAAAAGGTATACCAGCCGTACTCCACCGGTCACTTGACTGCAAACGTTTCAGTGTATAGAATTGAAGCGAATAGACTTTGAAATTGATATGCCTTACAAGAAGAATTCAGACCATTTCCTAGGGACTTGTTAAAGATGCAGAAACTTCCAAATAACAATTAAATTGCTATAAGTAGGTAAAATTCTCTCTCTCCATTACATGTATATAAATATCATCTTCTAGGATATCAGTGTAGGTGCTGGGCCAAGTAGCAGGACATATGGCCAAATGTCGGTGACGCAGAGGGGAGACAAATAAGTGGTCCAAGAGGCACACATTTTATTTGAAGTTAGTCTGTGGTCCGGTCAGGTGCAAAATTTCCACTGCTCTCGGAAATTTTTTTTGGGGGAGGGGGGGGGGTGTTGGGGTGGGGGCTAGAGAGATGCATTATGCAGAAGCAGTCCACCCTAGAAAATAAGTTCTGGTATGAGGTGGTGGTCATCTCTCCTGTCCAAATAACGAAGAAGCATTCAATGTTATATTACAGTTATATAGGAAATATTGATATCAAACAGTTCACAAGTTTACAGACTGTACACACAAGTAATATGTTAACACGTATGTGCAGGAGTTGTCTTCAATATATATAACAATGTGATGCCACCTGAATTACACCGCATCAGTCCTCGTACACAATCAAGACAATATTTACACAAAAAAGTTGGCAGTCTAGCTCTTATAAACTCCCAATGACTAACTGAATGATTCTCTTCACATTTCATTAACATGATCTTTCAAAACATTTCATTAACATGATCTTTCATTCAATTATCTCTTGTGTCAGTCTTTGACCCCTCTAGGGCCTCCCTTGTATAAGTAATGTTGCACCTGATCCGCAGTTTCAGAGTGTTTTATTCACGGGTGAATTTTGTCACACAATCTGCCGTTGACGACAGCAATCTGTTCATATATTTACAGAATTGATATCCACAGTGCCCTGGTCATCTGTGGCCGATATGTGACAAACCTGTACAAAATGAATGGATCACCGTACATTTCATAATCCATATATGCGTTCCAGCACAAATGATTTCTCTCGGTGATCTGTTGGTTCAATGTAAATGGGACCTTTCATCAGATTGGAAAAGAAGAATTATATTTCACCCACCCTCCACGTGTTTCAGACTGGCACTGTAGCTGGGTTATTCATCCCTGCCAGTTTATGCGGTTACCAACTGATCGACGTGTGCGCAGTCTTTGGTTGTTCTACAAATTTCACAATATGGATTCTAAGGGAGACCACTAAGTTTGCAAGACTGCAGAAGTCTGAATTCCAAATATGCTTCATTTCCAGTGCTATTTTCCTTTGCCTTTTGCTGCACCTCTTGGTGGGGTGACGGGACGCCCTGAATTGAAGCCTCCGTATGGAAATTTCTTCTTGTCTGCAGGTTTCAAAATCTGTAAAAATAGATTCCCTTATTTATCAAATTTCACCTATTAACAAAGTTCACAGTCAACTCAAAATGAACATGAATTGCAAGCACCTAAAAGGTGCACTGATCCCTCAGCCCGATTTCTTTTCTGATCATGTAGGATATGGTTTGAGTGTACCATACATATAATAGACTCAAGTTGCATAACGCCAGTGCTGCAGCGGGATTACAGCATGCATGAAAGTGTAGCTTGATCAGTGGCAAGAAAGATCATGCATATGAGTGGTGCTATTAAACCACCAGAATAGAATTTAATAGGCTAAAATATGTACCGCAATTATCACGTTGGTTGGTTGTTAACTGTCGAAAACTGGACCCAATCTGTTTTTGCCAACCGTATACTTGTTGCACGCCATATGCACATCGAAGGCCATCTAACAATTGCTTAGAGAGGTAATATCTCAGATACTCTTGGTTATAGTGTCTCTAATCCGTATCCAGACATGCCACCCATATATCACAATAATGTGTCAATTAAGAAGCAACTGGGAATCATGTTTTCAATAAAGAAGCAGTAAAAAAGTTTGTTTTCAAATTAAAGATATTCTTGAATAAAATAACTAGATGCCACTGCCCCTGTCACATCTCGAATCTGCTAAACCTCCGGAAACTTTACTGGCCTACATGCCGCGGAATTAAACTACCAGAGCCTGCAGTAACAAGTTTTGTGAATTAATTTTAATCCTCAAGGTTTCATCCAATGATAACCATTCTCATATGGTCTGAATCTCGAATGGACTGCAACACAGGGCTCCCTGGAATCAGGCAGCCTTCGCAAGTCATAATGCAACATACAACCACGGCCACATCTCAGATGATCTGAATCTCGAATGGACCGCTACACAGGGCTTCTTGGAATCCGGGAACCCTCAAGAGTCGAAATGCAACATACAACCAAGGGTTACCGATGGGCATATCTCCACATGGTCCGAATTTCGAATGGACTGCTACACAGGGCGTCTTGGAATCAGGGAACCCTCAAGTCACAATGCAACATACAACCATGGGTTCCCGATGGGCATAGATAGCAGTGCACAAGGTGAGCATCAATAAACAATAAAAAATAATTAAAAATCATTAAATCATCATAGCCATCTGAAAACCTAATCATTTCATCAGTCACCATACAGGAAGCTCTCACCAAACTTTGGTCAAGCCGGACTCCATAGATCTGCAGATATTCAGCGGACAAGAACACATGTTAACGGATGGACGTACGTACATGGCAACGACAAGACCCCGCAGCCCTATGGGTAACAAGAGCCCAAGGGGCTTCAATATACGCCCGTATATCTGGAATTACATTGGTCCAAATTTCAAGGTTGTTCTTACGAAGTAGGCTCTCATTTGCAAATTGTCCGGTAATGAGTGAGCGAGTGAGTCCATCCGAATCCTTTCGTCGGCAAAATAAGGAGAACCGTTGATATTAGAACCTTGATTTTTGGCATGAAGGTGTTTTAGGGAACTGTTAATGTTATCAGCAAGTTCTGAGCGGACTAACTTTTGATGAAATTTGACCTACTTAGGCGACCTATAACATTACGCTTGGACCCCCAAATCATCTTTCTCACCCTACTTTGTAGGTCCTGTGACGTTAGTCACACTACTCCTGTTTAATAGCCTTGATTTCAATTGGTAGCTAGCAATCCAGAGAAAGGTCTACAATTTTGTGCAACTGAGAATGTAACATATATCACATCAAAAATTGAATGATAAACTAAAATGGGCTTAACTCTTGGAAACTAGTTGACCTTGGAGCAAGAACCGAGAACTCACATATCCAACACTGAAATCGACAATAGTCAAACACAAGAAAATAATGGATTTCTTTCAGACGAGAGTATTTTTCATGAAGGAAGAAGAAAGTGATGAAGTAAACCTTTGTTCTGGAGTTGATAAACAGGTATGAAGTTCATAAAGGACCCCTATGGTTTTTATTTCACAACAGTTTAACTAAATGTAGCGGTTTCAAACACGGGAGACAACTCCACAGGACAAATGCCATATACATGTAGGGGAGAGAACTCTGAATATTCCAACCTTACACATATAGTCAGCTAAACTAGATTCAGTTTTTGGGGGACTGTGACCTTGACCTTTGACAAATTGATCTATGGCTCCTCTTCGCCATGCGAGTAAGGTATTTGATACCATTCCATACCTTGAAACCAGAGATATTGCATGGACAACAAATGTTAATGGATGAATGGACAGAAAGAAACATCGCATTACATGACCTCGTTTTCGACAGGCATATGAAAATGTGACTTCCAGATTTTGGAGTCACAGTGGCCTCGACCTTGACCTAAATTTTGGTACATGACATATCGTCTTCCGTCAGTGTATCAATGGGCACAACAAAATCATGATTTTGGGGGTCACAGTGACCTGGACATTCGACCTTGACCTACATTTTGGTACGTGACAAAACGGCTACCCATAATTTCTCAATGGACTTGAAAAATCATGATTTTTAACAATTTCATAATTTTGGGGTCACGGTGACCTTGACCTTTGACCTTGACCTACATTTTGATATGTGACACATTGTGTCCACCTAATGTATCTACCGACACAAAAAAATGTTATTTTTAACAATTTCCTGATTTTTGGGTCACAGTGACCTTTGACCTTGACCTATATTTTGGTATGCGACACTTCATTTCCCCCTATTGAATCCACTCACAAGAAATTAGAATTTTAATGATTTCCTGATTTTTCGGTCACTCTGACCTTTGACCTACATTTGGTATGCAACACATCAATCCCCCCTAGGGCATCCACTCACCAAAAATTAGATTTGTAGAGAGAAAACTCTCAATGATCAATGATTTTCTGATTTTAGGCAAGTGACCTTTGACCGCGACCTCAATTTTGGTACGCGACACATCGTCTTCACCTAGCGTATCCACTCACAAAAAAGTGCAACTGTGGATAGAAAATGTTCACAGATATAGACCGGACACGAACACTTCAGTGATTTCCTGTTTTTTAGGCTAGTGACCTTTGACCTCTGACCTTGATTTTGGTACGCGACATCGTCTCCCCATAGGGTATCCACTCACCAAACATTAGAACTGTAGATAGAATATAGCCCATGGGCTTCAATACCCCTCGGCTATCCGTTATTGTCTACACCCAGCAATCATGCATTGTATAACATCATCAGTGTATTTTTAGAACTAGATAACAAAAATGTGATCTAGTAGGGTTGACTGTAGTTCAGCTTTTGCCAAGGCCGGAGGTTCTGGTAGAGCACGACCGAATTCTTAGCTCTAAATATACTCTTTTAAAAAGCTTATAATCCAATCAAGTAATTTTATCTTGGAAATATAGATCAAGGTCAGTCATCTTCGAAAAATTTCAAGTCAATTCTAATCGCATAGGGAACATGAATTTGGAGATCTTGAACTTAACATATAGAATTTGTGATATTCTTCATTAGTCTTCGGGTCCAGCCATAAGTGATATAAATTTGTACAATGTAGATATAATCTTTCATAGAATATTGTACTAAATAGAATCTAACTTGGATAAAATAGGTCAAGGTCAGCCATCTTCAGCATACCTTTGGAGCATCACCAGATGTACACATGGTATTAATTTTAAAAGCATAGCTATATTCTTCATGTTAGACCACAATATACAGTATATGACCTATAAAAATAGGTCAAGGTCAGTCAACTGGGATAGGCTTCTAGTTCGTCACGAGTTGCATGAGTAATATGAATTTGGAGACCCCAGCTTCAATCCTTCCAAAAATATAGCAAATACTAAAATGTGACCTTGATAAAATAGGTCAAGGTCAGTGATCTTCAGTACACCTCTGGTCCTTCACCAGGTGTATACATAGTATCAATTTTGAAACCCTGGATATATTTCTTCATGTTAGACCATAATAAACCGTATATGACCTTGAAAAAATAGGTCAAGGTCAGTCAACTGGGATAGGCTTCTAGCCAACCACCAGTTAGATAAGTAATATGAATTTGGAGACCCTAGCTTCAATGCTTAAAAAAATATAGCAAATACTATAATTTGACCTTGATAAAATAGGTCAAGGTCAGTCATCTTCAGTACACCTCTGGACCTTCGCCAGATGCATACATAGTATTAATTTGGGAAGCCTAGCTTTATTTCTTCATCTTATATCACAATAAACATATGACCTATAAAAAATAGGTCAAGGTCAGTCAACTGGGATAGACTTCTAGTCAATCACGAGTTGCATATATAGTATGAATTTGGAGACCCTAGTTTCAATTCTTCAAAAAATATAGCAAATACTAGAATTTGACCTTGATAAAATAGGTCAAGGTCAGTCATTTTTAATAGGCTTCTGACCCTTCACCCAATACATATGTGGTATCAATTCGTAATGCCTGGCTGTAATTCTTCTTGAGATATCGTGTTCACAAGAAAGATGGACAGACAGACGGACAGACGACAATACCCTTCGGGCAAAATTTGCCCGAGGGGTAAAAACTGTCCCAGATATGGACCGGACACGGGGGACAGACGGACGGAAACCGCCATCACATAATACGTCCGCCTTTTGGCGGGCGTATAAAAAGGCAACGTCAAGACTCCGCAGCCCTATGGGCCGAGGGTAAAAAGTTTATTTTTCTGGTGATGTTCAGAGTTGTTTCCCTTGCTATTGAAACCGTAGAACCATGAAAATTAATCTTCATAGCTTGAACCAAGTTGCTGAGGAAAAGGATCACAGAAACAAGTGAATAGTTTACTATTTTCGCTCGGCTTCAGCACTCTTAATAATATGGAACTTGATACACTAGACATTTTGATTTTATAGGGTATTTTTTTTTATAGAAATTTTATAATATTACTAAATATGGGTGATGATAATAATAATAATATTTGGTCAATAAAAGCATCTGGACTGATCCCATGAACCCTTACCTGGAAAGAACACATTAACGTTTCGTCCACACTCATCATTGCTCCTGCATTGTCAAACTCCCCACAATAATTGGGGGCTGAAAATAATGTTACCAACTGTCGTTTGGCAAAGAACTCGTACCCATCTTCTACTACCTGCAAGTTACAAGACGAGAGGGAGTTTACTCAGCTGCATTCACAGAAGCACAGCTTGAATTTCTTCAAAATAATCATCAAAAGTTTCAAGCAACTTCAGCACCCCGCCAATATGCACAATTTATAATAAATTCTTTATTTCGAGAGGGTGACACAATCAGTTTACATAAACTGTTCTCCCTTGAGGCCCTCAGAAAAAGAAAAAAAATTAAAAAAAATTTAAGCATGACATACAGGAATTTTAGCGGAGCATATTTACAAATGTACATAGTTGTTTCTTGAAAGAGTTCACAGACTTGGCTTCCTTTATGGACTGGGGTAGGCTATTCCAAATTATTGGGCCAGAGTATCTCAAACTTCCCTTGAAGTATTCGGTTCTGCATTTAGGGATATATAATTTATTTGTGGTGGTTGATCTTAAAGTTCGCTTTGAGACTTGAGCAGTGTTCAGAAATAATTTAGAGATAGTAGAGCTTGGCATGCAATTGAGACTTTTACAGATCAAAATAGCTTTCCGAGTAAATATTCTTTCGTAGATGGTCATCCAATTCAGTTGTTTGATGAGGGGGAGAGAAGGGGCGGTGGAGTCTGCATTCATTATAATTCTGGCAGCACATTTAACCCTGTATATAGAAAATATCCCACACTCTGCTTCACCAAACATTCTATAAGACTTGTGTCAATAACATCGAGCTAACCAGTGCAATTATTACAAGATTTACAATGGTTATGTGAAATGTACAGGTGTCTTGGGCAGGTGTTCATTAGGAGATTCCATTTCACAAATCGGATGAGGAAAGGGACGTCTGCTTTCATACAAGTAACAATCGAATAAAACAAATAATTTACAAGATGAAATTTCCTTCTCAAGTTTAACTGTTGTTTCCATCAGGAAATTGATTAACAAAGCGACACAAAGAGACAAATATCCATGTAATTTCCCAACAGCTGATTCAGCTGACAAAAGCACTTCCCATTTGAGACCACAAACTCGTCAACTCACATTGACACGATGCCAACCGAGACGAGAGCATCGTCCCAACATCAATGGACGAGTTTTTTTCAAACAAAGGGGAGAAAGGTTGTCAAAGTTTAAATATGTTTTCAACCTTTCATTGCAATCTTTGTTGATAAGGCCTCTGTTAATTAATCTTTAGCTTCTCATGACTCGCCCACATGTTTTTTGTCATAACAATAATTATGCATTGTTTTAATTATTTGGCATTTTTTGCTGCAAAAAAAAAATCTGCAGAACAAGGCAGATCAATTTCCGTAAATACCTTTTAGAATCCAAGAAATAATCCAATGAAAATTTATTTCAAGCCGATCTTTGGCCATTGTTGTTCTCCAT